>CAUYSK010013821.1:0-57073 GCA_963575035.1 Avahi laniger | reverse complement strand
GTCTGGGCAGGGGCTGGGCCCACCTGGTCTTTGGCATCCTTCGGGGCATACACCATGTTGCTGGGCACACGTGGCTAACAAAGGTGTTTTGGGTTCGACTTCATCAGGACAATACCTCCCTATTGTGAGAAGTCCAGCTACTTGCGGATTCTTTCCTTGCTTGTTTGTAGGTCCATCAAGCTCATTGTGTTCCAAACAATACTCATCACTTTTTTCCACAAACCTATTTCCATCCGTGGCCCACCACCCAACTCATGATCCAAGCCAGAATCCAGGGGCCCCCTCCTGACCGCCCTTTCTCTCACCTTCTCTCGCCCCTCATTCAAGACTCCTTCAGGAGCCCCAAGCATCGCTCACCGCTTACAAAACCACTCCAGGCACTGACTCCTCATGGAATGTTTTCTTCCCTCCTGACCACTAGATTGGAAGGCTCACATGGGGGTGGATCTCTTGTTCCCCTGCTTTCTGCAAGGTCTCCTGTGGTCCCCAGCACCAGTACAGCAGCTACTCAATTAACAGCATGTTGGATGAGTGCATGAAGAAACCAAGCGAAGAGAGAACCGATACAAGGAAACTATTTTGAAGGAAGATCAACCTTTGCACCTTCATTTGTCCATCCCAGTGCAACGTAGCCTGATCTAACTCTGCTTTTCCGTCCACTGTTCAAACTCCACTCAGCATCTTTTATCTATGTTTTTCCATAAACCAGAACAGCACGTGGGCAAACTCTCACCATCACGGCCCTATTCTAGTTTACCGAGAGGTACTTGCTGTCTTGGAGAAAATTCTTCTTTCTAATACATTTAATGTGAAAATATCAGCTTTAATATTTTCCATGGCAGAGCTCTGGCCAACATTGCCGATGGTGATTATCAGCTGACAACCTCACTTTCCTCAAAGAGTTGGGGGGCTCCACGGAGGACTTAGCAGGGAGCATTGCTGGGGAGAAGGAGCTCGGGCTGCATTTCCATCCTCACTTCCAAGCTGCCAGTACTTTTCACGGGAAACGAGACCCGGCTCAGACTAGCAGGAGAGGGGGACATTTTGAAACTGAGAAGAGACATCTATAAACCGGCAGGCTAACTGCATTATCTAAACTGCCATTTTACAGCTATATGATGCACTCAGATTAAAAAAAAAAGTTGAATGTAAAAAAAATGTGCAAAGATAAGACTCTGCTAAGGGAGTACAACCCGGAGAGGCCTCTCCCTCCCTCTCCTAGGAGATACTTCCCTTGATTTTGAAACTGAAAATGCTGCAGTCAGCACCAACTTAATTCCACACTGCAATTAGGGTTATGCATTAAACCAGGCCTCTGAAGACGACTACCCTAAAGGAACTCGGAGAAGAAATGAAAACCAGACGCGTGGCCGGAGCAGTTGGCACCAGCCTGCATCCTGATATATAGTGGCGGTATGGATTTAAAATGAAAATTAAAAGCAGTCATTACGGTTAAATTAATATCATATTCGCCAGCTGTTTATTGAAAGGGAAAAGAAAGGAAGGGAGGTGGGGATTCTGGAGGCAGCTTGGACTACTGTGTCTGTACTGTATTTCTTTTTTTAGTATCATATATTTTATTTATAAGTAATAGGAACAATGGAAATCCCCATTCTTTAGCAAAATCACTAAAGCTTAATTAACAATGACTTTATACACCTGCAATGGAAGACAAATAGTTTCTTGCAACTGAGTAATATACATATCTTAAAAATCTGTTAAAGTGTTTTTTAGCATTTCAACCATAAACACAGTTTGAGAATTTAACTGCAAGAGATCACTACCTAAATAGCAATAATTGGCATTTAAATCATGTCACTACGAACAAGTTTTTCTGCTATCCTAAAGTATTTGTATCATATCAATTTTTTGCTTTTCCCTCTCTCTCTTGCCCTGCCCCAATTAAGTAGGTTTTTTTTATTTTATTTAAAAAAGATAGTTGAGCTATTCCTTTATTGGAGAGAGGAGTTGCCAATACCTTTGATTTCTGGCTAAAGCTGGTGCTTTTCGATGCCTAGGGAGGGCTTCGCAGTTGGGGGTTGCATCAGAATCGCCCAAGTTGCTTTCAGCATCGATCGAAAGACACCCACTCTCTACTCTGTGGATTCTGATGGACTGAATTGGAGTTGGGACCTGGGAATCTAGATTTTTACAATTCTCTGCCGATGTTTCTAAAGGCTGTTCTGGGTTGAAAATAGCCGAGTTCCCAACTTTGGTCTCCTGGTATCTGACCCCACCTGTGAGCTCAGGGTTCCTCCTGCTAGAATCCCTTTCCCCTGCTTATGATGGGGCTGGTCCCTTCTCCTTCAACTCTACCTCGAAGTCACCTACCCTGTCTACATCACCACTGTCCCCTCCATCACTGACTCTGTCCCATTCCCATTTTGTTTTTTGCATGGCACTTGCCACTATCTGAAATGGTCTGGTTGCTCTTCCCAGACACATCTTACATCAGTAATTTGACCCATTGGAATGTACAGACTGAGATGATCAGGACCTTGCCTGCTGCATTTAGTGCCTTGCATACTGTCGGCCCGCGATAATTAAACTCGAGAACGAATGACTAGGCCCTGTAATTCACCTTGTTATAGGTAGAAAAAAAAAGAAGAAAACCCTCTTGGTAGCTCAGATTCGGGTACTCCCAGGCAGTTCCTAGGCAGAGGAAAGTATCTAAGCTATATGATCCAAATGGTCTCAAACATAGAGCTCCTAGGTACATTCTAGAATACGTGGGGAGGTGAAAACTTACCAATCTCAGAGCCCCGTTGCTGAAAACTGCGATTTCACTGGTCTAGAGTAGATCTCAGGCATCAGTATTGACGAAAAGCCCTCGGGGTAGTTTTCATTTATAGCCAAAGTTGAGAATCAAGTACTATTTGTATAAAAGTCTATGGTTGAGGCAGTTTTGGGGACAGGCAGAAAACAAACATCTTAGACCTGGCTACTCAAATCCCAGACAGTCTAGGCATTACTTTTGAGCTATAAAATGCAGATGCTCAAGCCCTTCCCAGGCCTCCGACTGAAAGTCTGCATTATCACAAGGTCCCAGGTGATTGATGTGTTATTAAGGCTCCAGGAGAACTGCTCTTAGAGGTCAGCAAGCTACTGTGCTCTTGTGTCAGTCATCCCTTTGGGCCCAGACATAGAATATTTTGAGTGTATCACAGTAAAGTAATGGAATGTGTATATATAAACATCTATCTGGTTAAACCAAATTTTGTTTTTGGAGCTATCAGCCTGCCAAATTGCATGTGTGTCTTTATTGGCAGAAAGCCTGATGCTCTATGCTTTCTCCCATGAGTCTGTTTCACACTAAAGTGTACATGACTGCCAAAAGCATAGGGAGTTTCCACTTTGGGCAATGAGGGTTTAAGCTTTGGCCCTGCCATTTATTGGCTATGAAAACTTGAACAAGTCCCTGATGTCCTTCCTGATGTTCAGGTTCATCATCCGTAAGAAGGAAACAATAGTCTTTGCATGGCCCATCCTCCAGGACTGTTTCGAGGATCAAATCAGATGTTTTATATAAATGAACAGAGGTATAATTATCGTCACTGTGTTTGTATGACTCACATCAATCTAACTTCATAAGAGCCTTGTTTAGGGAGAACGGAAAGGTGCAGGTGTGCATGCAATTTCAAGATTGCACCAGGAAATAGTCCTTTGAGGATTCAGTACCAGAAGAAAGCTGTGCTTTCCGAATGATCTTATGTGAATCTTACCCCTTCTAAAAAGACGTCCATATAATCTGAATGTTTTCAGTGTTTGCCTTAGCTACCAGGGAGCTTGGACTTAGGTGGTTCATTGCAATGAAGAGCTCTAAAATAGTGCTCTCTTATCGTCCCTAGAAAACTGTCTGCAGTACTTTTTCCAAAGTAAGCTAAGAATGAATCAATGATGATAAGAATACCAAGAAACATGATTTGTAACTCAAAACACATATTTATTTACATAACATTTTGGTCAGTGTTCATTTGTTTAGACCAGTCCTATTCAATAAAAACATAATGTGAGCCTTTTACATAATTTTAAATGTTTTAGTAACCTCAGTAAAAAAGTAAAATAGAAATGTGACATTTATTTTAATATCATTAAGCCAATATGGCCAAAATATTATCACTTCAAATTGTAATCAATATAAAAATTGAGATATTTTATATTTTTCCCTGTTGCAAAAGCCAGTGTGTATTTTGTATTAGTAGTCCTTCTCAACTGAGACTGGCCACGTTTCAAGTGCTCTATAGCCACATGGGCCAGTGATGGACATCTTACCACAGGCTTAGACAACGGTCTTTCAGAGAGAGCTATAACAACATCTACCATTTCTCACAAGTGTATTTCGTGCTTTGTAAACATCATTAATTGCCTTAAGAACACTTTGAATTAGGGCCTACCATCCTTCATTTGCAGATGAGAAAACAGCTATTCAGTTAAGTGAGATAATTTGTCCAAAATTGAAAAACAGAGCTGGAATCCAAACCCAGTCCCAAAAACCAGGACCCATCATCACTATTCCACACTGTTTTCTGACGTACTGACTTGGAGTATTATTAAGAGCAGGAGGCCTCAATGTGTCGCCTCAGTGGGGTCTAGCTCTGAGTCGGAACTCGGAGCTGATTCTGGCCACAGCACTGGGGACTCTCTGGAAAGGTGGGAGGCAGGCCTCCACCCACCACGACGTAGGCATCTCTCCACCAAACCGCTGCCTTCAACCTGCGCAGCTCAGATGAGAAGTTTGGAAGAAGTAATTATGATTTTATTGCACCCACTGTGCTGACGATTAATGCTGAGTGCGGGTGGAAAATGCACCCTCTCATTTGCTAACACGTGCTATAATTATGCATGCCTCTCCAGGTACTATAATTTAGGACTTAAAAAAGCCCCATTTCGAACAAGTAGTGCTGCACTTGTAAAACATTACAGATGTGTTATCATATAAATGAGATAGCTGTGACACGGTGGCGCGATAATAAATCCCCAACTTAGATTTGGAGACAAGATATGTCAAAAGCAAATCCACACTGCCACTTAATCTTCTACATAAACTGTTTATTTTTTCTGAGTCCTACAATAACACATGTCAGACGGCTTTGATAGTTTCTAGATTAATGTGTTTTCCCCCTTCAGGTCATCACAAGACTACTCATTTCATTAAATTAACTCTGCTAGTTGCAAGGTGGAAACGTGCTGCAGAACATAACTGTTCGCACCAAAATTGGGAGCCAGCAAGATGGAATTAATAAATAAAACTCATTTCCCCCGATTTCCGGGCAAGGTTGGAAATGCTGTTCTGAAGCGTATCTTGATTTTTCTAAACTTCCTTTGGGAATGAGGGACCCGCGATGATGCCTGTGCAGGCTGTAAGATGCTCTCGCCCTAAGCCGTTTGTTTGATGTCTGATGCCTCCCACCCCTTCCCATAATGCCTCTGGGGTGGTGTTGGGCCTCGACAGCCCGCACCCTAATTAAAAAGAACAGCAGCTGCAAAAGCAGGGGCCTCCCCATGAAAGCTTCCCTCCGATCCCCTCCCTAAGGTGAGATCTGCCGCCAAGAGAACGTACCCCTTCACACCTGTGCGAGCCCCAGGAGCTCCAGGTGAGACGTCCACCTGACTCCACGCCCCGCCCAAAGCCCGACTTTCAAACTGGGTAACCCTCCCACTAGCCCCATTCCCCCCAATATTCCACAAGGAGCCACACCAGGGCTGTGTCGATCCAGGAAATCTGTCTGACAGTGTGAGGAAGGGTTCCTGTAAGTCTCCAGTTCCCCAACTTGACAGACCAGGGCTTAGCAAACTTTTTCTGTAAAAGGCCAGATACTAAACATTTTAGACATCTCGGGCCAGCTGAGTGTCCCTTTCGACTAGCCAATTCTGCCACTGTAGTGCAAAAGCCATACCACGGACAATAGACACGTGAGGGTGCGTGGCTGCGCTCCAACAAAATTTATTACGGATGCTGAAATTTGAATTTCATATGATTTTTCATTATACATATCACTAAATATTTTTTGTGTCACTAAATATCCTTATGATTTTTCTTCTATTTTTAAAAAATCTAAAAACTATTTTTAGCCTCTGAGCTGGAAGAAGACAGATTCAGCCCACCGTCTGTGGCTTGCTGACTCCAGGTGGAGAGGCTTTGGGGTTGAGTGGCCTTTTCTCAGATGCCTGTCCTAACGCCGATATCCAAGGATGCCCTGTTACACCCAGAGCTGCTGTTTGAGGTGCACAGCAGGTATAATAAGGTGTCACTTTGCTTCTACACACCTTCTTCCCGAGTCACTAACCCTCGAAGAGGCCCATGGGAAATGCTCCCAGGAGACAGAGGCCCCTGGATTAAATTCTGAAAGGGCCACAGAGGCAATCCCAAGACTCCTGAGTGAATGTGTGCTTCATAGGCAGAGCAAAGGTGTCTGCAGTCAGAGAAGGCTCACAGAAATAACAAGCGAGGCACTCACCGGCACAGGACTGGCGATACGGGGCCATGCAAAGCCACTGATCGACAGTTCCTCCCACCGTGGTATGACAAAGCCTCAGAATCTTTCTCAGCCCAGTGAGCTACGCAGACATAGGAGCAGCATGATGCTAGCACAGAGTAGAGCCAGTTTGCCATGATACACGTTTTTTTCCTTTTTTTCTAGATAGAGGAATACCAGGATCCTTGGCTGAAGGCACTTGGTTAGCTGTGATGCAGGTGTTTACCCTCCGCTCCTCCTGGGGATCAAAGATGCTAAGGGTGGCGAATGAGATCCAGCAATGGGAGAGGAGATTTTGCTCTGTTTTTATTCCCCAGGCCATCCTCCCAATAGAGGAACCACTCTGGCCACTTCTAAATCTGGAGAATGTCAGACCCAAACAAGGGGTGGGAAAAAAAAATCTTTGAAAATATTTCATCTGCAATCAAGACCTCTGCTGAGCCGGCTGGTTGGTGCTGGTTCCCTTCTCCCTCTGCAGGACACTGAAGACTGAAGTCTTAGTCCTACTCTCTTGTGGCCACGTGGAAGATGCAACTCTGGCCACTGATAAAAATATTCTCTCAGAGTAGGGAATTGAAAATGTCTGGTAGGAGAGCCACTAAGCAGAAATCTGGACCTTTAAGTTAACTGTGCATTGGTTGTTGGAGACCACACTAACTGCTGTAACAAGTAGCTGTTATCTCAGTGGCTTAACCAAGTAGGCAGTTTTTCCTCTTGCATAAAATCCAATGCAAGGGATCCTGCTCAGCTTCCTCTCCTGAATGGTGGTCCTCCATGCAGTGACTCAGGGATTCAGGACTCCTTCCATGTGGCATCTTGGATGGATTCTTGGACATCCATGGCTCTCAAATTTAAGTGTGCAAGATAGCCACCTGTGGGGTGACCCACCACCAGGAACTCTGATTCAGTCGATGTGCGGTAGGGCTACAAAAGTGCATTTTTAACGAGTTCCTAGGGGATGCTGACACTGCTGGTTCATGAACCACACCTTGAGTGGTACCTTCCTACACCGCCTTTCCCACCCAGAAGACTAGGGAAAACGCACGCTGAGGAGTCGCGTGAGACGTGTCCGGTACACCCTTCATTTTAAGCTCCACATTTGAGTTTATCAAGCCCTGTTGCTTTTACCTTTGAAATAAGCCCTGGATCTCTCTGTCCCCTCTGTCACTGCTTTGTATTCAGTCCACCTTCTGCAAAGTGGCCAATGGCATCTCCTTGAAATACAAATTTTATCTTGAACCTCTAGGGTTTAAGAATGCCAGGTATGTCGTCATTGACAGTAGGATGGAAGGCAGATCCCTTAGTGTGGTCCAGAATCCTCCAATTCTGCCTCCACCACTTTCTCATCCACGCCCCTCTCCCTCTGTACCCAATATTCCATCTATAACCGTCCCCCTGAACCTGAAAACCTCTTGCTACCTTTGCTCTGATTGCTCTTTTTCCCTTGTGAAACTTCTCTGCCTGGGAGAACCTTAATCATCTTCTAAATCCAAGCCCAAGGAAATATAAATGGCTGTTGTACGTTAAAATGATGCTCGGGAGAAAAGCAATTAAAATGTGAGACCCGTACATCCTGTTGAAAAACAATTAAACGTTTTCACCCATAAGATGGGGGGAAATGATAATTTCATGTGTTAGCAAGTGATTGGGAAAACTGGTGTTTCTATGCCCAATGGGTAGAAAGAGAAATGTCTACGGAGCTGCTTGGGCTGAGGGGGAGGTGGGCAGTTGTTTCATACTTAATGACTCAACAAATGCATGTTTTTTATATCTCTCCCATGGAGCACTTATTTACAAGAAGACAGAAACTGGATGTTTACTATAGTACTGTTTATAAATATGAACAATAAAAAGTTATGTAAGTGTCATCAACGGGAGAATAGCTCTACAAATTATGGACCCGCTGCCAAAGAACTACTCCACAGAGGGTGAGAAGATCCCTGGTTCTTTACATACTCACCTAGAGAGCCCTCTGGGCATAGCGGCCAGAAACAAAATGTGAATTCGATGTTGATATGTACAGTATGGTACAATTCATGTAAACATTCACAGGCACACCATTACTACTTCCTAAAACCTAGACTCAAAGATTCCCATCGACCTAACCACTGTGGTTGCCAGTGGGGTTGGGGAATGAGCTGGAAGGGTCCTAGGAGGTCTTCAGATTTAGCTCTAAACTTTTAATTTTTCACAAGTGACCTTTAGTTCTATTATTATCTGTGTAACTAAAATGTAGTAACTTTCCACCACTTCTATCAACCTCTGCTATTAAAAAAAAATCCTTTCAAATATACAAAAAGATAATGCTATTTCAGAACAAAGAAAGCATGTGAATGTTACCATGATCTTGATCCTCTGTGCTAATAGATTATTAAGCAAGGTTAATATTACTGTGATGGAGAGAAAAAAGCATCCGTCAAAATGCCCCCAGAGGCCATGTGTAGATGATGCCAAAACATCAGAGTGGAAGGGAGAATGTTGCTTGTCATCAGGCTGTTTTGCGTAACTGGTGCCAAACATATGGATAAAGCGATGGGACCTAGCCCCGCGAGAAGGGTGTATGATACTGGCTGAGTGGCAATCCGCCACTGAGGCTATGTATACGGAGTCTTCTCCAGCAGAATGGGGCATCGCTAACCCATTGGAGTGGAACTTTAGGGTCCCTTGCATTTGTGGGTGTATTGGACGTGATCATATCTGAATTCACTACTTATCACAGGAAAGGTATAAAGCTAGCAGCGGACTGGGGATGTCACTGAAGGAACACAGAGGAACTGGTCCAAGGGCTGCACCGGGTACCAGTTAGCCAAGAGCCAAACACCAGCTGAGGGGTGTTAGGACGTGAAGCTTCGGCGTTGTATGAAGAACACGGAACTTGAGTTAGGAGGCCCCAGCTACTATCCGACTCAACTCTAACCAGCTCTGCGATCTTAGGCAAGTTCTGCACTTCTCTAGGTTTTTAACATCTTACTCTGCACATCTAGAATCTGGAAGTCTCTTTGTTTATGCTTGTTTGGCTTTGCATCGTTTGGTGGTGGGAGTGACTTTCAGGAAGTTGCTTCATCTATGAATTGGGGACGATATTACTACCTCATAATGGTCTTTCTTGTGAGTTCTAAAGATAAGTAAAGAGATGAACACTGAATAGGATGCAAAGTACCAGATCCAACTTCAGCTGTTATTATTTCTCAAAAATGGTGCAATAATACTAATACTTAGCACTAAATTTGAAGAATTTATGGTGTAAGGAGTATCAGCAACCGGCATGGAAGATATTGCCTGTAGTTCTTTAATGAAAGTTGCAGAAATGGAAGACCCATGGTCCTTTTTTCATTGTTAAATGGTTCTTTTCCCCATCACATCCAAGAGCCTACTACTTTTTTTATGTACCCATGAAGGCATTTTGACCAGAAGCCAAGTTATCATGATCCCAATAAGTTTCCTTGCTTAAATCTTCCCAAATCAGCAATGCTCAGAGTATCTAGGTCAGTACCTGAAAGTGGAGAAAACTCAGATTCATACGTCCTAGTCAAGTCACTCTCTGAAAGGAGCCCCAAAATCTAAATTTTGAAGAAGCTCTCCAGCGGGTTCCCCAGCACACTAGAGTTTGGTAAATACTAATCTAAATTAAGGTTTCCCAAGAAGGTACATACAGAATGATTCGATATCAATCAAATTTGATATTTGATTCAAATATCAAAATTTCTACTTAATTTTCATTTCTTTTTTATAAATTCGATTTTCCATGTTTTATAATGGCTATAATGTATTATAAATATATCATTTATAAAAACACGTTTACAATATCTATTGACCTATACACACTCACAGCATACCTGCACATACTCAAAACAGTTTGAAGACTATCGCTCTAGAAGACTGAATCCTTGGGGAGTACAGCTCTCAGCCTACCTCTCTGGAATGTGTCTCAGCTCAACTTTTGCTACTACACGTTCAGTTTTAAATGCTATCTATTTTTACTTTCCTCTAGCAATGGCTGATGAGAATCAAGCTTGAATTTATATTATTTTAGAGAACAACAGCAAATCCCTCAAGTGAGAGCACCAGCCTCCAGGGGCCTTGAAGTCCAGGTTTTCTGTGCAGTTAGATGAAAAGCGAGCCTTGAGCTGGAGGGGCCGGGAGTAGTGGCACAGCAGAAGGCTGTCATTGATTTCATTTTTATAGGTTGCTGTATGTACTTGTTCATAAAGAGGACCATGTGCCCTCTGCCTAAAGACAGGCTACGTCAAACGAGGACCAAAACTTGTCCAACACCTCCTGCTCTGCGTAGATTCGTATGCACAAGCAAGCTAATAAACTCACCAATTCCTTTATTCGATGAATAGTTATAGAGTGTCTCATGGATCTGTTGTTGTCCTTGGCACTGGGACTCAGAGGTAAGCAAAGACAAAGTCCCAGCACTCATGACCTTACTTTCTTACAGAAAGGCCAAGAACTAAAGGAAGCTCATAAATAAATAAGAACACTGTCAGTTCGAGGGATGATCAGGCAGAGGACGAAGATAAGATGACGGTCTAGGGAGAAACCAGGGGAGATCACTCACGTGGTGCCGGGAGGGGAGGCCTCTCTAACGGGGCAGTTCTCAGATTTTAATTCCCATGTGCTTCTCCTGTAGAAGATAAGCTCTACGGATGTGGGGGGAATGAAGAGAGCATGGGGCTTGGTACGAGAGAGGGAGGCGCCCAGTTTGGTGGTGAAAGGAGATCCCAAGACCACAGCTATGAGACTTCCATCCAGATTGGAGCACAGGAGATGGCTCCAGAGAGTCATTTTGAAGAATTTAGCACTGATAGAGTATCCTAGTTCTGAGAAGATTTATGCAAATGGTAGGCAGGATTGGGGAAAGAATAATTACGCTGGGAACTACATAAGTAATAATAACAACAATTATTGGCTTCCAAAGAAACAGATCTGTAAATATAAAAAAATCACCAGACCATGTACTCCATATCTCAGCTGTGAATAGTGTTTATGCAATTGTTACAATGCAAATATCAAGTATCATTACAAAATCAACATTGGGAGGATAGGGTCCAAGATAAGAGGACAGAGTCTCCAATAAAAAATTCTTGATTCTCACTTTGCACAGCTGAAATAAAGCATAAAAGAGAGAACTTTTAAAACTGAGGACAGGGTGCCCAGAACTGGACTCCTGAGGCAAATTGACCGTGGGACCCAGACCCCTCTATTCTGAACAGTCACTAAAGCATTCACTGTTGAGTATAAAGGAGAATCACTGTTTTATTTCAATGTCCCTGAATTCCATGCTTATATGATTTCTCCTTCCTGATTGAGATGCATGTATCAAAATATGATGTGTACCCGGTAATTATTATGTATCAACAAAAAATGCATAAGACCATGATATGTTCAATAAGAAACTTGAAGACACAGTAACAGGACCACATTTTAGGCAAAGAAAATTAAATCTGGACTGTTTCCCAAGTAGCTTTCCACGACCCCTCTGCCCATGGACAGAGAACCAGCTTTCCTTCTGTTTGTAAACACTTCTGGGCGTTTGAGACAGAACATGTTAATGCTCCATACTGAGCCCTCCACTTTCTTCCTCTAGAGAGCAGACTTGAGGATTCATTCTCGAAAAGAGAAAGCTACCAGCAAGAGACCCCGTCCTGGCTTAAAAAATAAATGCTGGGATCACAAATGTCATGCAGTGCAAGCAATGACATTAGCGGGGCCCATCTTTTAATTAGGTGGTCTGGCCATGCAAATCTTCACGGACACTTTTAGTAAGGCAATGGGCTTTTATTTAAATGCATAATATAAAGAGCTTTACTACAACTGCTGATCGCTACTTCTTTCTTATTTATTGCCTTCCCATCTCTAGTGTTCCGGCCCTGCCCCAATAATAAAATCCCACTTAGCACTTACTTTTTTCAAAAAAACATCATTTTTCACCATCTTAGGAGTGAAGGGGAAAAAAGGAGATGAAAGGAACTTTCTTCCTTTCCTTTTTCTTTTTTTTTTTTTAAGAGACTAACGTTCTTCACTCCTCCCAAATATTTAATCATAATTATATTAAGAAACATTTATAAAAAGTTAAGTAATAAAATTAAATAGGTTGGAGAAAAACAGAGAAGCAGACAGCAAGGATTAAGTGCAGTAATATAAAGAATAGATTATATTTAATGAAAATTTCCTCAGTGTTCAACATTTTTATTATACTTAATAGTGCTGGGCTTCATTTTTGTCTCCAGTAATTGTGTGTCCATAATGAATGGCCATTCTTATTCCCCCATTGAGCCCTGACAGAAATTAATAAACCTAATTCTGTAGGTTTAAGTTTAATTTTGTTGAAATATATGAAGCAGTTACATATTCACTTAGCAGCAAACCAAAACGCAATGGCCTTAAGCTTCTGGGCAACTTCACAGTGAGAATGTTGTTTTCTAGATCTTTCTCTCCCTCCCCTCGCTCCTTTCCGTTTTCTGATTTTTAGCTGGGACGCTTGTTTGCGATGCTCCCAGCTACAGAGGGACACGCATGGCCGCAGAGGTGGAACAGTGGCCAGGGCAAACGCCGTAAAATGTACAATTATATGATCTAGCCTTCTTCCAAGAACAGCCGTTAATGATTGCTAAGCCCTCTCCCGAAGGTTTACAGTTTGATCAAGGAGGTAAGTAATAAAAGCATGGGGGATGGGCCCCTCCCAAGCCAGCAGTCTTCTAGAAATAAATAACGTCCACAGCCCGGTTGCCAGAGCTCAGAGAGAACAGAATCTCCCCTTCACGGCTTCGAGCACCGGGAGAGGGGGCCTTTCCTGAGGGTTTAGCTTTGGGGAATTGGAAGAAATGTAAAAGAGTCATATCACGTCTTTATAGATCCCACAGAAGACGGTGGGATCACATCTGACTGGTTGGCCTGTTCATAACTCGCTATAAATGTTTTCTGGGGGAAAGTCGGCTACATCTGTTGATCATTGCTCTCCATTCCTGTTTCTTCCCCTCTCTCTCTCTCCCTCCCTCCATCTCTCCCTTAATTCCTCTCTCCATCTGTCCTTTCATTCCTTCAACAAGTGTTTGACTCTACACATGTTCTCAGTAAAGACAAAACGGACAGCATAAACCCACGTGATCCCAAACCTCATGAAGCTGATTGTTACGTTCACAAATCAACATAAAAGTATGATTACAAGAGTTGTGTGGCACATAACAGAAGGAGAACCGAGAGGCAGAAATGGATCGATAAATGCTTTCCTGAGAAGATTGCAGCAGAGCTGAGATCGGAGAGAAAGGGCTGAGCAGGAAGAGGTGGCAAGGCTGGGAGGCCAGGTCCAGGGGCTCAGCCCAGGACGCAGCAGGGAAAGGCTGAGGACAGAAGGGGACGGAGGACGCGGCCGGAGATGAGGCTGCAAAGACAGCCAGGGCCGCACAGGCCACCGTGAGGAGCTCGGGCTTCATCACAAGAACAAGGACCATCAAAGCGGACCACCGCACAGCCCTAAGTGGGCAAGAGATGTACTCAGAGCTGCTGCTACGGAAACACGAAGCATTCAACAGAGAACACCATAGGAAAGCTCATTGTTATCACCTTCCTTTGCTTCAAAAATGAGGAAACCAATAACTAAAAAGTTTGATCAAAGTTTGAGCAGAGATCCAAGAATGCTGACTTCAGCCTCCTTCCCTGGCCTCCTCACCAGCCCTGTTGACTGACTTCAATGATAAAAGTTCAATGTCATACGCATGTAAATTCCTTCCTGACTCAGATCATTTGTATCTACTGAATGCTTCCTAGTAACATCTTTACAACATCCTACTAATAGGCTGAAAGGCCGAGATGATGAGGCATGCTCTGGACACATCATACCCATTTCACAGATGAGCTATGTAAAGGTATATGTCTAGGATTTGTATCCTCATATCCTCCTTTTCATCCCCATGTGATATTTCCTCCTTTGAGTCATGACTTTACACATAACAATGGAATTGACTACACAGAGGCCTCAAAGAACAGCCAAGTAACCATTCTGAGACTCAAAAACTTACACTGCCGGTCCCAGCTCTTGCCTCAAACAACCACGGGATTCTAGACATGACATTTCCTTTAACAGGTCCTCAGTCTCCGGGCAGTGGGTTCTAAGGTCTGGCAATTCCAGCTCCTGAGTTTGAGGATGTTGGCAATGAAGAGTTGGCCCAGTATGGAGGCCCTAGTCACTGCCTAGCAATGAGGTTCAATCCTGCGGGTCATGGACACCTGACGGGGCCATGCCTGACCCACCGAATCATAACAGGTGTGAAAGAAAAAAGGCAGCAGGAACGTCTTGGAGTCAGATTTATCAGGCTTCAGTTCCAGTTGCTGCGTGACCTTGTACAAGGTAATTAACGTCGCTGTGCCTCAGTTTCCTCCTCTATTAAATGGAAGGCACATATCTGCCTTACCAGATGCTGTAAATATTAGAGAAAATGTACGAAATCATGTGGCTTCGTCCCTGACTTGAGCAGATGCTCAGTAAACATTATACACCACCTCTTCTCTCTTCTCTCCTCTTTCCACGATTTCCTTGTGTCCTCCCTCTCCTTCCTGCAGGGAACAATCGCTGTAGTTCTTGAAAGGTCACCCACAGCCTCCTGTATTAAAGAATCTGTTATTCTGTCATGTGAACTTCATTTCTTTGTCCACATGCAAACGGGAGCTTCAGGTCACAGGCACGGCTCCAACTGCTGGTGCAGCTGTGAGCTTCTCCGCCGTGACACCTCTGGGGTCTGCATCGGTCCGATTCTACTCTGAGAACTTGCTTAGAAGGGGGGATGGTTGTGGGCATGAAGAAGCCCCTGGATGTCACCATGAAAAGATGGGGGAAAGAGTGTGACAAGGGGACATCCTGGGCTCTCAAGCCCACCCGGGATTGATCTCCGGCCACCAGGATCTGCTTCCCTCGGGTCCCAAGAGATTGAAGCTATTTTGCTTCCCAAGGTTATAAGTTCAAGTACACGCACTATGCATGTTGGGGAAACGTGCCGTTGATAAGGGCGGGAGATTGCCCTGAGAATATTCCACTGGCCCTGCCCTCGCTCGGTTCTCCCTGAACCCTGGGACCCTGTCCCTGCCAAGCCACAGGCTCACCGCTCACAGACACACGTCTCCACCTTCCGCAGGGCCCGCTGCCCACGCACACCCCGCGATGGGAGGCCACCGTCAGATAAGCGCAGCGATCAGCAGCCCGGTTATCGGCGCCTATCAGCTCCCCCCTTTTCTAGCAACACCATAAATTTAAAAAGTCTCAGATTCCAGAAGTCAGCAGCCCCCTTCCTGAGGGGAGGGCAGGCATGGTAATGAGTGACCGAGTTTGGCATCCACTCTTTCCAAAGAGTTGCTCTTTTTGTTTGTTTTTTCTAGAAGTTTGTGAAGAAGGAAAAGGCCTGGAAAATGCTTTCGTTTGTGGGGATTGGGCTGGACAGTGGCTCTTATCTGCTCAGGCGGGGCGAGCCCTGGGTATTGCTTCTGCCTATCTCAGCACGGTAAACGCCAAGGAGTTAGCAACAAACAGGACGGCGTTCCCGAAAATACCAGTGTGTACACATGGGGGATAGAGCGTTATAAATGGTGACACTTGAGCGGACCACCTGTACAGCCAAGGATTCATCCACCCTCCTCCACCTGCCCACCGGTCAATCCACCCACCATCTATCCATCTTCCCTTCCATCCATCACTTCACTCAAACATGAGTCCATCCCGCCATCCTCCACCCACCCATCAGTCTGTGCATCCATCTACCTACCCACCCATCCACAGATAGTTACTGAGCACTTTAACGTTTTAGGCTCTCTGCCGGTACCCTAGGATTCCACAGTGAACCAGGTAGACACATTTTCTGCCACGTCAAGTTCTCAGCTGCAGAGGAACATGCAGGTCATTAAACAGTCTACAGCACAATGTGATAAGCGCTGAGGTAGACAGGAGGAGTTCAAGGTGCAGAGAACATTCGACAGACACAGCTCACGCTGGAAGTCACCAGTCAGCCTCTCTGAGGACACTCTTCCTGGGCAGAAGGGAGCCAACCCTGTAAGAGAATCATGTCTAGCTGGGCAGGTGGGGGGATCAGGAAGAAAAGAAGGGCTCTCACATTTATTATGTACCTACTGCATGCAATCCAGTTGCTTACCCGGGAGCTCAGAGTAAGAAGCAGACTTCATAAATGACCCGGGTTTGTTCTTGTTCCTGCGATTCTTTGGCTGCTGCTTTGCATTCTTCTCTCCCATACCTCTCTTTGGGATTTGAGAAACCAGAAGCTTTTGACACATTCTCCAATCCAGATGGATAAAGAGTGTGGGCTCTGGATTGAAATGAGCTGGGATTTCAATGCCTCTCTGACATCTGCTGGCAGTGTGACATTGGGCAGCTCACTGAACCTCTCTATGCCTTAACGGGCTCATCTGTAAAATGGGCATAATCGCAGTTCCTGCCTCAGAGCTTTATGAAAGTGCACATATACAACATGCTAAGTTAGCATAGTCTCTGTCCCGATAACAGCCCAATGCACGTTCTCATATTCTTTTTATTACCTCCACGTCGTACGAGGAAAGATGCACGTGACCAGACACAGAGGAAAAGTTCTCAGTGTTTTAGGTGGAGGCTGAACAAAGAGGCCTTTGAGTATTCTTATCTATCAGCCAGAGGGACACATGTAGAGGGGCGGGGGGCACAGTCTGCAAACAGCCCCTTTCCATGGGTTCGGGGGGAGACCTCACACTGTACCCCATCCTCGCCACACCTGGAACAAACAGGACTCACCCTATTTTTCCAGCCTTGACTCTCCCTTAAACTCATATGAGACTCTGGGGCAGGCTCCCGGGGAAGCCCTCAGTTCTCAGCCTCCTCCATCCCTTAGGCCCCTCAAGATCAGAGAGGTATCACCTGAGAGCCCCCCCATCCTCCAGACCAGCCCAGTCTGAGGGTCAGAGCCCCCAGCGGCTACTGAGCGCCAGCCCCATCCCGCCACTTCTCTGCTGGCTCCTCACCACACTGCCCACTTTGGAATGTGTGGGGCGGGGGGCAGAGGGCGGAGGAGGCCACTTCCCATAGACCTGGAGGGGCCCTGAAGGCCAGCCCCTCCCCTCGGGGCGCTGCAGGGGCCTCCCCGAGGCTGACACCGCTCTGGGCCTCTTTTCCCGCTATTTTTACCCACGTAAATGTGCTTCTCAGATTCCTGCCAACACACTTGGTTTTGTAATGTTTAATAACTCGAGCCATCTTAATGAAATATTCATATTCCTTTCTCTGTTGGAGCATTCACTCGGGTTCCCAGAAATTTCTCTCTTATTTTCAAAGAAAGGCACCCCAGGAGGAGGACCCTGAGTGAGGCTCGGGAGCCCCCGCCGGGCTGGGGGAGCATTTTTCCACGGAGGAGGGCGTGGGGGACGCCTCCCGTCCCAGGCTGCTCCTGGAGGAACTAAGAGCCCCGAATAGAATGGCCAGGAGCAGGAATATTTAGGCTGGGGACTCTGAGATAAGACTCCCACCGTGGCAAATGGAGAGACCTTTCCTCTCGAGATTAGCATCCTGGCTAAGGCTGCCGTACAAAAGCAGCCCCTGCCGGACCCAGAGCATCCTGACACTGAGCAAAGACTGCCACCTGTTGAATCCTCACGATAGCGTGTTCCTTCCAAGGGCTCCAGGCTGCAGGGCAATGTGCTTCAGGAGCAGGGTGCCCTGGATCCCCTCAAGGCCGGAATTGGGGAAATCCAGCTGATCACACAGACCTTCTGGTACCCACCTGCGAAATGAGGCCCCTGCCCAAGTGACCTCCCGCAGTTCAGAGAAGGGGAGTTATCTGCCTTGGTCACAAAGCTCGTCAGGAACGCCTGACCTCTCTCTGATGCCATCAGGAACACTTCCCACCCTACCACGCTCTTTGGATGCTGTCTGAATATTTTTCTTTATTAAAGTATTTTTTAAAACATAAAGAAAACTTAAAGTCATAAGAGGACAGGCTGACAAACATCACACGTGGACACACCTGTGGAATCAGCACCCTCACATCAAAACCCAGAGCACAACTAGCCCCCAAGAAGCATCCCTCCTCCTGTTATCCTGCCCTCCAAGGGTAGGTGGTACCTTGGCTTCTAACTCCATAGGTTGGTTCTACCTGTTTTTGAACTGGATACGAATTGAACCATGCGTGAGGCATCGCTTCTCTCACTCAGTGTTTCATTTGTGTGATTTATTCTTCCTCTATGCATTAGAAGGAACCATGTTTTTCTAAGATAGGATGTGGAATCATATCTGACAACTGGAGAGAATTTGAAAATTATCGAATTCAGCTGTTATTTTTTAGTGACAGACAGAGTCTCAGAGGGGAGAAGGGATCTTCCCAAGAAGACACAGCATGCTCAGAGGTCTCTCTGCTGGATGACAAGGCTCCCGCTAACAGCCACAGAGAACCTGGAACTTGGCACTCCGCTAAGGACTCCAGCTAAGGACAGTGGTTCCACCTAACACGCCACAGAGCCTTGGCAGCTCTTTAACAGGTTCATTCTAAGAGATCCTGTAAGCACTGGTATTCCCAGCACCGAGTATGGCATTTTACACACTGCACTCATTCAGTAAACACTCAAATACTTGTTGGGCGAATAAACAGATCTCAGTATCTTACTGCTCTCAGCAAATGGAGATCACATCACAGGTCCTGATGCTCTCACCAGGTGTGATGAGCCACAGACAAGATGACAAGTGGTTGAGTAAGTGACACTGAGTACAAATGGAAAATTCATACAATTTGAAAGTGTCCACTGGTTATGCTCATAGTCTTTGGATCTAGACTGACCTGGATTCTGTTTCTACCTCTAGCATGTATCTGATGCCTTAGGTGAACTATCAAAGCCTCGGTTTTCCAATCTTATAAACATAACAAATTACAACAGGGCTCCCGTGAGCATGAATGACACAACATAGGTAAAATGCTTAGCAAGTGTTCACCAGTTGATAGCTACTATAATTGTTTCTATGTTTATAAACATGTTCTCAGCCAAGCACTGGGTTCGATTTAGCACACTTCCAATAAGAGGCATTGGCATGTAGACAGGGCACCAGTGGGTAGCAGATCTTTAAGAACAAGGATTAAAGTCCTCATTAAAGAGCTTAGACAAGATAGGAGGTTTTGGGGTACATTTTCCTCCTCCTACCTATCTAAACCTTCATACTCATTAAGACCCAACTTACATCCCACCTGGAAGGTAGGAAGCCTGCCCCATCACCCTGGCCATCCAATTCTCCCCCACTGTAGTCCTTGTTAAAGACAGTTTCGCTTCATCGTTACCCTCTGGAACTGTGGGGTATTGGACCACTTGCAAGTTCACCCAGCATTACCTTTCAGCTCGGGGAGACACAGCACAAATGGGTAGCTCTGGGGGAGACTGCAGTTTGTGGGCGCATTACCTGGTTTCTCCATTGGGGCACAAGAGACCTCCCTTCTTTCCCCTGATTGAAATAAATACAAAAAAGAAAATAAAAATCTTCCATGACCCCTTTACCCATAGATAGCAGCTTTCAGAGTATTACCTTCTAGTCTTCTAGCTAAACACATTTTATTAATAAAGTTGAGATTCCTTTTATAGTCAGTTTTATTTCTAGACTATTTTCACTCAATGATACATTGTTTCACTTTCCCAGGCTATTTAATACTGTTCTTTAATAATGATAATCTCAATAGTTACATAATTAAATCTTATCAACATTTACTCCACAATTCCTCCCTATTCAGATTTTTCCTAAAATTTTGACACAACAAATAATTCTGCTTTATAAGGATAGATGCTCTGAATTGAGAGAGTTTTTAATTTATATTTCTTTACAAAAATGGGCCATGTTCCTATAGAATCAGGTTTAACCCCAATCTTCTCAGCGGGAAGAACAGGTACCTGTTTAAACTGACTCTTACCCACGCGCCTTCCCATTTTCACGTCTAGCCAATGACACACGCACACCCTCCTCGCGTCTCAGCCTTGCTAAAATATTTGCAGACATCTCAACATGACATGGATATTCACACCAAGGCTTCTGAACATGTTTCTTTGACCACTGGGCTGTGCTTTCCTTCTCCTGAACTTGGCCACATTCTCATCTTTTTAAGACTCAAATATCACCACCTCTCTGTGAAATTTTCTGAGCGTCTAGGCAAATTGAGCCATCCCCCCCACCCACCCCTGATGTTCCCATTGCAACCTGCATGTATAATAATAATAATTACATTGATCATAATAGTAATCAAGATGTATTGAGCCCTTATCATGTGCTCAGACAGTATTCTAAGCACTTTTCATGGATTATCCCAGCATTCACTGCTGTGTGGTTTAATGATCAGTTAGCACGTACATCTGTTCCCCAACCCCAGCCAGGAGCCCTGTCAGGGAAGGGGGCTGCACCTTCTTCCTCTCAGCACTCCTGGTAGCCCATGATGCCCGGCCTGAGTAAGCGGAACAGCAGGTATTTCAGAAATGAATATCTGAACCAAGCCTCTGCTCATGATTCAGCAACTTTAGTGCTGTGTTAAAAATGATGGGAGAGCTGAGAGAAATCAGGCTTCGTGCTAATCCCATGGGACACTTACCCCCACCCCCACCCCTGCCCGGGGCCAGGCAATCCCCGCCCAGGGGAGGAAGCTAAAAAGTGGAATCCACAAAGTCTCAAGGATCATTGCAATGCAAACAGCCACTCCCTTCTCTCCAGAGGCCCACTGTTTATGCCAAGGTTTTTACAAACATCAACTCATTTAATCTCCTTGTTTCAGATCTTGGAAACCTCCAGGAGATACAACCCGTTCCTCACGGATTGCCTGAAAGGGAAGAAAACAGATATGCTCAGCTAGGGATACTGCCTTTAACAGGCCCAGAAGGCTGACCCTGTGTGCTGAGTTAGCCTGCGTTACCTGCCTCAGATTTTGTTTCATGAGTCCCTGAACTCCGGTCCTTGACAAACACAGTCGCTCTTAAGGAAAATGAGGTTCCAAGTGGTGAAGTCATCTTAAGTTTGCCCCCAAGAAGCAGGAGAATCAAGAGGAGATGACTGGTTACTGGCCTCTGCAAAGTTCTCCTCTTGTTCTTCATTTCAGCAGTTTCCCGAGTCGGGACCTTCTCAGGTGCTCGCTCCAGACAGGTAACCCAGGAGATTTCCCTGCAGAGTTGATGCCTCTTTTGGAATCGCATTTTCCTCTGCACAGGGGGAATCCAAGGCCACGCTGTATGGAACATCTGTGAGTGCCTGGGGCTGTGCTAGTGTCTTTGCAGACCTCATCTCCGGGACTCAAAGATTCTCCTGCAAGCTCTAGGTATCATTTTCTGATTTCATAAACAAACTGAGGCGCACAGAAGTGACTTGCCCAAATGCACTCAGCTTATGAGTGGGGAGAGCTTGGAATTGTGTCTGGGAATATTTGAATCCCAAGTCCAAGCTCTTTCCACCGTAACAAGTCTTACACGGATCTCCTGTGGAGTGCGATGCTACACATGTGCACGTCATGATGCCAAAAATCGTCCCGTGCTCAGAAGAGTTGGTTAAGCAAACGACAGTGTCTTTATTAACTATAGCACTTGCCAGAGGTTTAAATATATCAGTGCCCACTGTGCATTTCCAAGAGGGGTTAGAGTATGCCACTAAATTTCAAAATTTGATTACAAATCTGTTTTCGGAAAGTGTTGCGTAGGACTAGTGCGTGGAAGAAGCATTTGGGAAAAGATCTTACCGCATTTGGATTTTCATTCTTCAGAACTTACCTCCACTCTTGTTATCTATTTATTCCCTTTACGAGATCTTTGAACTGTGGGTCCCTCATCTTCTAATCTGATCCTCTTCTGATTGTGCGGCAAGAGCCACCTTCCTCCTCCCTCGAGCCCCCCAGGCCCACTTGCACTCGGGACATAGACTCAGACTATCTCGCACGTCTGATGCCTACTAATCTCACTCCTCTTAAATCAACTTTCTAAACATGACACCTGGTGCAATTGGCTTAAATTAACAGCTGCCATAAACAGACCCTCCTTTGAGCCAAATTCTTTTTTCCTGGTTTGTATGTTGTTTGCATGTTCCCCACCATGATGGGGAACATCCTGGCCCCAAACTTCCACTTGATTTACAATCACCATTGTGTTCCATCTGCAAAGTTATAAGACCAGACCCATTAGTATGCTCAGAGGAAATTGGCTTTAAAAAAGAGAGTGCACAAATTTAATCTAAGCCACAGCTTATTTAAAAATTGATAGGAACTAATTAAATGAAAAAAATTTTATTGAACTTTAAAACAAAAATCGATTCTTTAAAAATCTCCTTCTTTCATTGAATTTGAAGACAATGAAATTCTTCTTTAATTAGTTGGTTGTCATTCTACTTCTTTTGAACTCAAAATAGAAGTGCTACATTGAGATTTTTCTCTAGCTTTAAGTACCTAAGATGTGTTAGCCTATGGCAAGACAAACAAAATATTGTGTGTGTAATCTAGTTCCTTCGCCTTTTAATGAAGTTGTTAAAATACTTTATTTTGTGATCTGTCTGTCCAGCAGTGTGCCAGCCTGGGTGAGGGAGAAAGAACTGACTTGCGGCTTCTGCCAATTTCCGTGATGTAAATACTCCCAGCATGGTTCATGATTTCTGATTTCAAGCTACCAAGGTGATTGATGATTGTGTACATTACTCCCTAACTCCTGGTTCACTATCTACTCTCATGAGTGGGTAAGAGCCAGCTTTAACACCCAACTGTGTTTTGCTATAATCTGATTTCACTAGTATTGTCTATCTAGAACAAGATGGCAACAACTTGTACCTCGTTCTCAGCCACACTTAAGTGCATTGCAAAATGTGCCAAGTGCTTCTTGACAGTGGTCGTGGAGACCACTACGCTGGCCCAGAAAATATACTCAGGTGTAGGATATTATTAGATCCAGAATAGATCTCTAAGTTCTGGCTTATCTGATATCCACTAAAAGATTTTTATTTGACTTTATGTGGATTCAATGTATCCACTTTCGCTTTGGGTTTTTATTTTGTTTCCAAAATTAAATATTACAGTTGTTACAATTCAAATAAAATGTTGAGTTCATTTCCTTCATTCCACTGCCCACTTTGGTTTAGCCAAAGGGAACCAGCCATCATTTTGACTTCTAATGGCATAAATAATGTTTGCCTGGTTTTGAACTTCATATAACTGAGTCATATAGTACGTGCTCTTTTGTGTCGGCTTTATTCACTCAGCATCATGTTTGTGAAATTTATCCATATCACATTTTTTTTGCTATGTAGAATTCCGCTAAATGAATACAACATATTTATTTATGCATTCCACCACTGAAGGGACACTGGGCTTCCTCCTAGTTTTGGGCTATCACAAATAATGCTTCTATAAACACTCCTGCTTGTGAGGCTTCTAGTGCACATATAAATTCATTTTTATTGTATGTAATTCAAGGAGTGAAATTGTTGGATCACAGAGCATGTGTACATCGGTTCTGGTAAAAGTGGAAAGTGTTGCAAAGTAGCTGCACTGATTTCCACTCCCACCAGCAATGTGTGAGAGCTTCAGTTGCTCTAGGGCCTTGCCAACACTCGTTAGTCTTTTCTATTTTAGCTATGTTGGTGGACGTGTAATAGCGTTTTATTGTAGTTTTATTTTGCTTATAACCACTTAAATCCTTTATTTTTATATTGTCTATTATTGATTTGTGTGTGTACGTGTGTGTATGATACAGATCCTTTGCTAGATGATTGCAAATATAATCTCCACTTTACAGTCTGCTTTCTCATTCCTTTAATGGATGTTTTACAACATAAACGGAAATCCTGAATTTTAACATAGGTTATTTTATCAATCTTTTCCTTTAGGGTTAGTGCTTTCGAAGTCCACTTTAAGGAATCTTTCCTTACCTAAGTTTATCAAGATCCCCTCTTGTATTAACTCCTAGACATATTATTTTCCATTTAGATTTACATGTGAAATTAATTTTTGTGTGTGGTGTGAGGTAAGGGTCACATTTTTTTGTCTACGTGGATGTGTAATTGATTTGATACCATTTACTGAAAACCCCATTTCCTGCCACTTCACTCCAGGGTCACCTATGTCATAAAGCAAGTGACATGTTGTGTATGTTTTTGGACTCCCTTTTCTATTGGTTTACTTTTCTATCCTTGCATCAATACTGCACTGCCTAATTTCCTGTAGCTTGTAATAAGTCTTATTATCTGACAGTATGTCTACCAACTTTTTTCTTCTTTAGGATTGTCTTAGCCACTCTTAGCTAAATCTTGAAAATTCTGTATACATTATAGAAAAATTTTTCCTTTTACCCACATACAAACATGCCAATATTTTTAATCAAGATTGTATTAAACATACAAATTTGGAAACAACATATTGCTATATTCCTCCATTTAAGTCTTTAATTTCTTTCAACGACATTTATAGTTTTCTATGTAGAAGTTTTGCAAATCTTTCATTAGTCTATTCCTAAGTATTTAACATACGTGATGCTATTGTAAATACCATAGTTGTTCTAATTTCATTTTCTAATTGTTATTGGCATATAGAAATACAACTTATTTTTGCATATTGGCTTTATATTTAAATTATGTTATTCTTATAGTTTAGACTATAAGAGTCTTTAGTAGACTCTCTTAGATTTCTACTATCCAATGTTTTCTGCTAATGATAGTTGCATTTCTTCTTTTCTTATTACACTTTTTAAATTTGTTTCTTTTCATATTGAACTAGCTGAGATCTGCAATTCAACATCACATAGACATGACAATGTTGGGCATGCTGGTTTCATTCCCAATCTCAAGGGAAAGCTTTAAATATTCCACCACTGAGTATGGTATTTGGTGTATCGGTATAGGAAAGACCTTTCCTAAAGTCAACTCAACAAGCATTTGTGATCACCCCTAATGTCACAGTCTCCATCCTGGGCAAGAGGAGAATTTGAAAATGAATAAGATACTATCCCTGCTCTGGGGAGTTCACCATTTAGGGTATAAAATAAATAAATACAATAGAGAGTGACAAGAGAATGAGATAAATGATATGTTCTAGCTAATAAAACTAGTATACCTGGGATACTCCCATAAAGACTCTTCTCTGGGTATTTGTACACGTAGATCTCCGAGATAAAAGATTCCCCTAAATTCCTGTGCACATCACATTTGGAGAAATCTGAGACTCTCAAGTATTCTTAAAGCAAGCCATAATTGAAAGAATATAGCATCTTATGGTAAATATTTTTAGTGACAATTCCTGAGTTCTATGTACTCAGGTTTTCTAAGAATGTTACATGAACCAAAATGCCGAGAAAGAAATCATGCTTTCCATCCCCAATCCCATTGTGAGTTCTTTCCCATTCTTTACCAGCTGCATTTGCCAATGATACCACAGGAACGGGGAAAAGAAAAGATTGTCTTAGAGCAAATAATACAGTATGTGGTTTAGAAGTATTTACTTTATGTAATAATGGTACCTATTAAGTGCTAAATAAATGCTTGTTGATTTGGCTTGGCCTGGCTACATTTGTAGCCTCCCAAAGAAAATAGTCTAGTCGGAATTGTATCACCTTGGGCCAAAGGCTCTTGAAAGGCATACGAATCAAAGACAAGGTACAGTGGATCTTTCAGTTTTAAAATTCAAAACAGAAAAATAGGCATCTGAGAGCAAAAATAGGTAGCATTTCAGAGCTGGTTTCATAGGAAGAGTCACTAGACTAATGCATCATTTCGGCAGCTATTTTAACTGGAGCGTCTCAAACAACTTGAGCTTTGCAAATAGACTGAAAAGGTATGTAGGTGTCTGCCTGTAACTTAGTTTCTCCGGGAGAACAAGGAGGTGAACACTCTTCAAGTTCATCTCCAAACATCTAACTTTGTTCTGAAAGCAGAGAATCAGTGAAAGGTAGATTTGAATCTGGGGTCAAAAATAATCAAGGGTTTGGGGTTTGAGGAAGTCTAGAAGTATAGTTAGTGCTCCAATAAATCTTTTGGGATTTATCGCTGTAGGGCCTGCCGCCTAAGCTTCTTGGTCCAGCATTTGTATCTCTTTGCCTAAGCGCTCTCTCTGTAGGCAAGAGCCCATTCTCCCCAAGTGCTAAAGAGATAGCGCCCTCAATAATCACTGCTGGGGGGCTGTATATCTCCCTCAGGTGGGATCTCTAAGAGTTCTGCATCAGCTCCGAGTTCCTCAGTAGAAGCAAGCTCCTTACTCACAGAGGTAACTTACTATCTCACTTTCCCAATGCTTTACCCGGGTTTCCCGGGATCACCTCTTGGATAAACAATTTACATGTTCACTTGCATTCCTGTTTCAGGGTCAAGGAATTTGGGGGAACATAAACTAATGCAGGTCATACTAGTCTTCGACAAACAGACATCAGTACCCATCCCTCTTCCGCGCACCCCTTTAAGAAGATGGTGGCATTGTCCAAGAAAATCGCACACCCTCTAAAGGAGTTCACACATTTTGCAGGAGGATCATGGAGAACTTGAAGCAATTATCCGGACAAGTCAAGTCAAAGGCACTGTCAACTAAAACCACGGCTCACTGGAGCACGTGCATCGTTTTTTGCTTGACTTATTTGCATAATTGCCTTGGTTCTCAGCTTGGTATGTGTAGACTTGAGGAAGAACAATTAAAGATCTAACACGATGGGGGACCCACCCTTGTGGTTTCTGGCCAAGAGGGAGACATGTCACTGTCAAAGACAGCTATCTGGGGAGACTCTCTCAGGGGGAGAATTTTTCCTTTCAATTATGACTACCTAAAAACCATGATGAAAATTGCTTTCTATGAAATCAAGCTGTGGAAATTAAACTTTGGGGAAAATAGTTAAATTTTTAGCCTTGGAGCCCTCTCTGTTATAGTGGAGAATTTTCAAAGGCATGTCAGACTTAGCTATGGGATTCTACAACAGGCTTGCTTTTGACATTTCAGTGAATTTGGTGAATGTTTTTGTGTGAACAAGTAGCATAACTTTTAGAAGAAAATTATATTTAAATTCCATCTTTGTTCCAGCTATAGGGGAATCATTGTAATAAACGATACTCTAATCTTAGGTTTTTGTGCAAATGAGAACATTATGCAAAAAAGTTCCAAATAATTAGTGGATGTAAGTTAAGTTTCAGAACACTTCCTTAATTTTTAACAGCAGAGGACTGGAGTGACGACAGTGAAACTCAACGATATTACGTGAAGAGTAAAAAATCAACAAGTAGCACCAAACGGAAAGCCAGCTTCTGTTTGCTTCTTGTTTAAATTACTTGCTGGATCTTTTTAACAAGTTAAAGAGTGAATTTAACATCTTTATTTCTTTTAAAGTTTATTTAACTGAACTTACCAGAAAAAAAACACCTTCCCCTGTTAGTCACCATTACTCTATTTAAATATTTCTAAGATCAATCAATACAACACCGATGAATTAGTTTAAAAATGACTCCAATATAAATTTCTAATATATTCTTTTAATCTAAAAAATAGGCAAAAATGATATTGCTCATAGATGAACCTGGTGGCTTCAGATGATCAATACAATTTTTGTTCTTTTGCTTTTTTAAAAAAGCATGACCAAGAACAATGAGTTAGCGCCTTCTCATACATGGAAGACTTTTGCTCAAATACATGTGGCTGACAAGTCCCAGCTAAGGGTCTAGCCTGGGCATGACCGGGAGATTTTTTTCTCATCTGGAGTGAGGTCAGATTCAAACAATGGATGATCCATGTTGAGTTTCTTTCTTAATCACTTCTCACCTTTTCTTGCCTTGGGGCTTTGTATCTGCCCTTCTCTCTCCGTGCCTATAAGGCTCTGTAGCCTGCGATCCCTCCACCTCCCTTGCTTACGTATTCCTCTCTGCCAGAATTCATAATTCAAGTCTTACATTACATTCAGTTTCCTGGAGAGAGTTACTTTGTGTGCTTTTTGCACTTTGGTATCTAGACTTTCACCCCTCTTCTAATCCTTGGTTGATTTGTTTGCCCCGCTCAGCTCACAGCTTATCTGCGTCCTCCTGCCCAGGTGTTCTTCGACTGGGCTGGGCGCTTCTCCAAGTTGGTCTTGGAATAGTCTCTCCTAATCTATCCCAAGGCCAACTTCTACTTCCACACCCTTCTGTTTGTGGCTCCCGCCTTGCTCAGGCTTCCAGGCTCTTGTCTTTTCTCCTCTGCAACTTGCCCAGGATGTTCCCAGGGGCTCTTTCGATTCAGAGATTCAAGAAATCTAGATTCATATGCTCACTCTGCATTACTTGTTGTGTGATCTTAGAAAAATAACTTCTCCTGGCTAGCTCTCATCTACAAAATAATGATAATAATAATAAATCCCCCAAAATGGACTAAATCAGGGGTCAGCAAGCTCTGCAGGGCCACATGGTCTCTGCCACAACCACTCAGCTTTGCTGTTACAGCGCAAAAGCCACCGTAGACAACGCATAAGTGAATGGGTGTGGCTGTGTTCCAACAAAACTTAATTTACAAAAACAAGTGTCAAAATGGACTTGGCCCACGGGCCCTACTTTGCTGGCTCCTCCTGGTCCCGATGACTTATGTGATTGCTCCCCTAAGGTACCCTGAAATCACCCTGCCCCTATCAATGTAATTAAATGACACCCTCTTTGCCACCCCCTGCTCTTTGCCTTTTTATCACAATTGCAAGTAAATAAAAAAGCAAACGTGTGTGTTTCCCACCAGACTGTAAATTTCATGTGGATAGTGTCTATGCCTGTTTTCTTGTTGGGAGTACACCAACAGTGTTGTTGCGAAGCATGTAGCTCAGAGTAAGCTCTCTAAAAACTAAACAAATGGATGCATCATTTGCTTTCAGAGAAGAAGTTCAGAGATTTCCCCACACCCGTGAAATGTCTCCAGTCATTTTCTTGGAGGTTGGCGTGGACGTGATTTGAATATTCACAGTTGGATTTCCCCATTTCCCTGGGTCAAAGGGACTTTATGGCAGCATTTCTCAAATTGTCATGAGCACACAGATCACCTGAGTATCACTGAGGTGGGTTCTGATTTGATGAGGTAGGACCTAAAACTCTGCATTTCTGACTGGCTCCTGGCTCCACCACTGCTGTTCCATGAACCACACTGTGAGTCGTGAGGCTTCAGGGAACTTCCTCCCTCAATGCTTTTCCTTAACATTCGTACCTAATCAGGAAAATTTGTGAGGTACTGCACATACCCTGTCCGGACCAGTTTATTTTGCTTCTCTTTGTAAAACCTGAAGCGATTATTCAAAGTTTTTCTACCTGTGCCACAGAGATTAAAGACAGCTTAAAGCCTTCAAGTAGGAGTTACCGTCCATGCAGGAAGGCTGGCAGCCCCTCTCTAGGTAACTGCTAGTCAGGAAGTCTGAGTTCCCTTCTGCTTGCAGCTGGAGAAAACCACTCATCTCCCAATATCAAAGTCAACTGCTTAGTAACCTTAATGACATTAGAAAAATCCTGTTTATTGCACAATGTGACTTTTTAACTACAGGCAGTCATGAAGCAAAAGTCACAAGGTGGTCAGAGCATAGTTGGGTCTCATCTCCATTCTGAAAGGAAGCCTGGACCCTGCTGAGGGGCTCACATAGGGTTTATGGCTCGAGAGTTCAGAGAGAATATGTTTCTTTTTTTTTTCTTTTTGAGACAAAGTGTCACTCTCTTGCCCCGGCTAGAGTGCCGTGGCATCAGCTCACAGCAACCTCAAACTCCTGGGCTCAAGCATCCTCCTGCCTCAGCCTCCCAGGTAGCTGGGACTACAGGCACGTGTCACCGTGCCCAGCTAATTTTTTCCATTTTTTTTTAGTTGTTTGGCCAATTCCTTTCTATTTTTACTAGAGACGGGGTCTCGCTCTTGCTCAGGCTGGTCCCTAACTCCTGAGCTCAAACGATCCGCCAGTCTCGGCCTCCCAGAGTGCTAGGATTACAGGTGTGAGACTATGTTTCTAATAATCTTCATTTGCCGTACTTGTGTTACAGATTTACCCCTGAACCCACCCCTGTGGTTAAGAGGATAGAATCCCGTCATTATCAAGACCTTGGTCAGTGTCAACTCCTGGGGTGGGGTGGGGTAGGGACATAAAGTGAACGGCAAAGGGGACACTGACTGGTCAGGTTTATTATGGAAAGTAGAAATGTTAGTTTACAACCAAAGGGAGGGAAACGGTGGGATGCTACAAAAATGCAACCGTGTGCCCCCTCCAACACTCGCCAAATCAGCAGCCATCTCGATGCCTTGATTAATATATTAGTTTTCTGATGCTGCGTAACAAATGACCATAAACATAGTAGCTTAAATAAAACATATTTATCAGCTCACAGTTCCGTAGGTCAGAAGTCCTGTATGACCTAACTGGGTTCTCTACTCAGGATCTCACAAGCCTGAAATCAAGGCATCGGCCAGGCTGAACTCTCATCTGAACCCTCTGGGGAAGAACATGCCTCTAGGCTCGTTTAGGTTGCTGGTTGTGGTTGTAGGACTGATGTGCCCATCTCCTCACTAGCCGTCGGTGGGGGCTGCTCCCAGCTATAAGCAGCTATTCCTCTGTCCTGACACGTGCTTCCCTCCATCCTCAAAGCCAGTACATCAAATCCTCCCTGTGAGTCAAATCTTTCTGACTTCCTCTCTTGCTAGCAACCGGAGAAAACTGGAAATCTTCCTATCTGAAGGTCAACGGATTAGTAATCTTAGTTATATCTGCAAAATCCCTTTTGTCATGGGCAATAATACAACATAATCGTAGGCGTAATATCTAGCATATTTATATTCCTAGAGATCAGAGTAGGAAATCTTGAGGATTTGGAGAAAGTATTCTTCAGTTCTCCTGCTGTGTTTACACTGGGCTTTTTACATTGGCTCTTGACTTCAATCTGAACCTTTAGACCCGAACCTTCAGACCTATAGTTATTGACCTGGCTCTGACAACGCCTCCCTCTTGCTTCTGTGGCTGACATCTGCCTGTTGACTAGCTGCCTCCCAACCCTGGTGAAGAGGTAGCTTCCCAGACACCCTACCTGTGATACCCAGTGTTCCCTTCAAGCCTCACTTACGAGAAGAGCTGGAAAGTGTCCTGGGAGCCCATTTCATTGTACTGTCCAAGTGCAAGGTCTATGCAATCCTAGTGCTTTTCTCCCTAAACCACCTTCCTGTCTTCCAGGACAAAGGAGATATCTCTCCCAGGTTCTGTTTGGGCCTTAGGGGGGAAACCTGTACCTGATAGGACTTGTCAACATCACCATGCCCCTTCCTTTAAGTCTAGCTGACTCTCAAGGTCATTCCAGTTCAATCTTCAACAATGGCTCAGAAAAATGAATCACAATCCAAATGAGTTTTCTTTGAGATGAGTCAGATGAGGCAACACCCTGGGGAAACCCAGGGATAGAAAACCAGTCTAACCTGTTTTGCCATTAGTGGTAACTGGGGCTCTCCACATCACTGCTCCTGGAAAGAGAAATGATGTCTTGCTGGAGTCACGGAGACTCCCTGCCCTCCTGCCTGAGTAAAAGGATGTTTTCACAGAGCCTGAGAGGGGGGCTAGGTTTGGGTGGTCTGGGGGTAAAACGCTTGGCTCTGCGGCAAGTCAAGTTGGAAGACAGAAAGCCGGGGTGGCGGCCAAATCAGGCAGAGAACAAGAACCTTCAAGGCTGCACATTACATTCAGGGGGAATGTCCCTAAATCAATTCAGAAACAGGTGGGTTGAAAGAGGTTTCAATGATTGAAAATGTTTTGGGGGAAAAAAAAATGGGTGGAAGAGAATTAAGTCAGTTTCTCGACTGCAGAAGTTTTCGAACTCTTTAAATATATAATGGCTGTTCAGAGTTTCTAAGGATGGGATGAAGCAGGGGTCAGTGAACTTTTTCTGTAAAGGGCCAGAGAGTAAAAGTGTTAGGTTCTGCAGGCCAAATGGTCTTTGTTGCAACTACTCAACTCTGCTCTTGCCACAGCGAAGCAGCCATAGGCAGCACAATAGGTGTGGCTGTGTTGTAATAAAACTTTATTTATAAAAAGAAGCAGGGGGGAAGGATTTGGCCTTTGGGCCACAGTCTGCCAATCTGCTGGGAAGCCCTATTGAAGTTTATTGGACCACAGAATCCTCGTTTATTCATTCGTTTGTTTGTTAGTTTTGTCCCATAAAATAAGATTCTTACTGGCCAGTCTTCACGTCTCTAGGGGAACTTAGAACACAGAAGATTCTCAACCAAACTTACTGAATAGAAGATATTGAATTAAATACTGTAACAGAACAATCCTTCCAGGAGAAAGGAGTACACTGTTGACGGTTGACACATATAAAAAATGTTTCAGAACAACAATACCAATTCTCTGTTAGAATAAAAGAAAAAGGAGAGGAGAAGAGAGCTCAGGAGAGGAGGAGGAAGAGAGAAGACACAAGGAAAAAGAATTATCATAAGAAGGAGAAGGCAGGAAAGGAAGAAGTGGAGGATGGAAGATGAGTTTCCACCCACAAGAAAATGGGCTTTCTCTGCCCCTGGCTGTGCATGAGAGCCTTGGGTGGGTGTCCTGAAAGGGAAAACCTTTAATGAGGTGCTGAAAAAACCCTCTTTGGCATTAATTAACAAGATCACTAGACAGTCGTAATTGCAAAGAGAAAGATAAATCATCAAGAGAGATTTCCTAACAGGAATGCAGGTCATTACAAAATATTATTTAAAGCCACATTTACATATAAAAAGGATCAAATGGATGTTGTCCCACTTGGCACCCATATCCCCCCGCCCTCTTCCCTGTGCTTGAGGGGCAGGAATGGGCACACAGCTCTGGGTAAGCCGGGGGCTCTGGAATCTTTGCAGAGCATCCTCCCAGAGGGGCTGGATGAATGCAGAGATGTGAGAACTGAAGGAAACCTTTGGTGGGGAAATCTCAGGACTGAAACATCATGCCCCCACCTGATTAACTGCCATTTAGGCAACTAAATGCCTGAATGAATTCCTCACTTAACCGGGGTCTCCGTGAGACCGGTAGCCTTTTCTATCTTTTTTTTTCTTTTTTTCCTCCATTATCTTCTCAATGACCAGCCTATACTAAGACACTCAACAGACACATGTTAAAAGCAATAATCAATTCTTCAGAAGTGCCTCCTTTGAGAAGCTTTCCCACATGCCACAGCCCAGATGAAGGCTCTGTCCCCTGAGACACTGTGTTGCATCCCATGCTTCCTTGTGCGGTGGGACTTAAAGAAGAAAACTGATGACGACACTATGGCAACAACCCCCTCTAATTAGACACAGAGCTACTCAGTTCAGGAACCCTCTTGCGTGAATCTGCACATCCCTATCCTTATCACAGCACTAGGTACGTAGTAAGTGATGCTTGAATGGATATCGATACCTCTCCCATGGCCCAAGAAGGCAGGGGCAGCTGTTACAGACCTCGGGCAACTCTGGAGTGCCTTCCAGTGGGAACTGAGCCGTGATCTGCAGGGACAGATCAGAGAAAGGAGAGGATGGCCCAGGGCACTCACTACATCTCTACTGCAGTAGCCTTAGAAAGGAGTTCCTGCCAGCCAGTGTGTTCCAAAGTACATTGCAAGTAACAGACATTGCTCTGGTTACAGATGTACACGATATAGAAAGGGAGCTCCCATGAGGGTACAAGTTAATTCTGAATTTTTAGTGTATATGTACATACATACTCAGGTTGAACAAAAATGAAATGAATGGCAGGTGGTAGGAGCCAGGCCTCTCACTGTTGGAGTGGAAGGTTATAGATCAGCAAGGGAGGAAAGCTAGAATGATCCACGTGGTGATGGATTAGAGTTAAAAACACCTGTATGGACTCGTGTTTCACTTAATATAGATATAGATATGTATGTATATGTAGGTTACACAAACACAGTCCTGCCCTGGTTCTGGGAAGGTCTAGAAGCAATGACACTCCAGTAGTAACAAGCACACCCAAGTTCATGTGAACATAAACAAATGATTGATTGAATATATGAAGGAGAATATACAAACCTCGCCATACAGAAGAATTCCATATAATTTATTTAGCTACTCTATGCTCAAGTAGTATATTCCCCACCCCTTAAGTGTGGGCTGCACATACAGACTTCCTTCCAAAGAGCACAGAATGGGAAGAGAGGGGAAAGAAGTAACTACAGTGAGGAGAAATCTGACAAACATGTCCTGGCCAGGGGCGTAAAGGTCGAGATGAAGAAGCCATGTTGATATCTCTAATCATCAGGAATATGCAAATCAAAGCCACAGGGAGGTGTCCTTTACCCCAGCTAGAATGACCATTGTTAAAAAGACAATAACAATTGCTGGTGAGGGTGGGGAGAAAGGGGACACTTGTACCCTCTCGGTGGACACATACAGCCATTACGAAAAACAGTATTGGAGGTTCCTCGAAAACTAAAATAGAACTACTGTATGACCCAGCAATACCACTGCTAGGTATAAATCCAAAACAAAGAAAGAAAATCAGTATAACAATCCTGTGTATATTGCAGCACTATTCACAGTAGACAAGATATTGGGAACCAACCTCAGTGCCCACTGGTGGATGAATGCATAAAGAAAATGTGGTATATGTACACAAAGGACTATTAGCCATAAAAATAATGGAATCACATCATTTGCAGCAACATGGATGAAACTGGAGGTCACTATGTTAAGTGAAATAAGTCAAGCACAGAAAGAAAAATATTGCATGTTCTCATCCATACGTAGGTGCTGAAAAAGCGGATTTCATGAAGGTGGAGAGTAGATTGGTGGTTACCTGAGGCTGGGAAGGAAAGCAGGGGTGGGGGAGTAAGGGGATAAAGAGAAGCTGGTTGAAGGGTACCCCAACACACTTAGACAGATGGGATGAGTTCTGGCATTCAACAGTACATTGGGAAAGTTATAGTTAACAATTTACTGCATATTTCAAAATAGCAAACAGAGAAGATTGGTAATGTTCTCAACACAAAGGAAAGGTAAATGTTTAAGGTGATGGATATCCCAATGACCCAGATTGATCATTATACATCGTATATAAGTATCACAATATCACAGGTACCTCCCAAATACGTACAACTATTATATACCAATAAGAAAAATAAATAAGTTGTTTTGATACTATATATTTTTGATGTGATACGATGGGATAAAATGGTACTTTACATCGGTATTTTACATCCCCAAAACCTACAACCCCAGTCCAATCATGAGAAAAAAACATCTACCAAATTCCACTCAAGGGTCATTCTACAAAACACCTGACCATGACCCTTCACGACAGTCAAGGTCATCAAACACAAGGAAAGTTCGAGAAACTGTCACAACCAAGAGAAAAGCCTTAAGGAGGCATGACTACTAAGTGTAATGTGGGCTGCTGGACGGGAAAAGGATATTAAGTTAAAAACTAAGAAAATCCAAGGCAAGTACAGAGATTAATGAATGATAATGTATTGATTCATTAATTGAGACAAATGACTCACACCTATGCAAAATAGGAGAAATTGGATGCAAGATTATATGAAGATGCTCTGTAGTATCCTTGCAACTTTTTCATAAATCTAATACTATTGTAAAATAAAATGTTTAATGAAATAAATTAAGGAAAAAATACAAACATGAAAAAATAAAGGCCCCCATGAACACCTTGGGCAGGGCCACCATTGCTTGCAATAAGAAAGGAGCCCTTAAAGTTGTGTACATGGCCCTGAGCCATGCTGTACTTCCCCCCATGTTTAACTCTATATGTGGGTTCTGAATGGGAACCCTAGACACCAACTGTGTCCCTCACCAATATTTGTTGGGTGTCTTCTCTGTACCGTTGACACTGGCAAGATGGAAGCACATGTTCTCTATCTTTGAAGCGCTAAGAATTACCTGGGCAAGGTTGTTAGAATGCAGATTCAGAGATTCCAATTCAGTCTGTCTCAGGAGAGTCTAAGTCATCTCTATTTTTAGCAAATCTCTGAGGTGGGTCTGGTTCACACATTCTCATCAACCTTAACCCAAAAGGCTAAGTCCCATATTAAGAGTCACGGTTTCTCTTTGGTTTCTCTTTATCCATGTTTAGCACCATGATGCCACCTGTGCACCATGTGCTTGTCAGATAGTTGACACTCGATAACTATTTGATGAAAGAATGAATGAGTTCACGCATAAACAGTCAAGATCAACATCTTAATTTTTTTCTATTTCTGTTTGAGAACTTTGACATCGGGTATCATGACTACTAGGGGTCCGTCTCTGTCAGGGGGCATCAGACAAACACACCCACCAACATCCAAGGCCATCCAGTGTGCAAATTGTGACCAACAGGGTGGGAAAGATTTTCTTCTCAAACGTGAGAGGGCTTCTTGCTATGTGTTGTTCTGAAGCTCAGATCATTTTAAGATTTTTTTTTTTTCTGTTTTGTAAGCTCAATTAAGTGGGTCTATCTTCTGAATCAGCAGCTCAGTAATTAGTTTGGTTGCATTTGCAGGTAGAAAACTGGAGGCACTTTTTTCCCCCACAGGCAGAGAGGTGCATGTGCGATTACCCAATTGGAGGCTGATGCACACCTGCTATAAAGGCCTGCCACACACACCTTCCTATCCAAAACGCAGCCTCCGACCTGGGTGGCAGGGAACAAAGACACAGAGAATGGTATGCTCTGAAGGGGTGAGGCGGTGGGGCGGAAAAACCCTCTCCTTTCCACAGGGACCCCCTCAGAGGTCATTGCTTGGGTGCCCCCAGGAGCAGAAAGACACATGGGAAGGTAGAATTCTCCCTGTTCCCAGAATTCTTTCAGAAGGCGGGCATTGTTTAAGTTAGAATATTGCCGGTTAATTGCTGGCTCTGAAAGAGAAATTATGAGCAGAGGAAGGGTTCTGCATGGATTTAGTGTATTTGAATAATTTAGACCCCCGCCGTTCATTTGACAGGATTGTTTTTCTCTCGCAGTAGCCTGCTGCTACAGGAATTAAAACTGTCGGGAGTACCGGGGCTGTGCTGGAGCTTGGTAATGAGGTTGATCAGTCAATAAATGATTTTATACAGCAAATTAAACTGTAAATTTCGTCTGGGTGGTAAATATTTAGAGAATAAAGATATCTGGTTAATGAGGAGGGCTGGGTGTTTAAAAAGAGAGAGAAGAACAAAAGGAAATGTCAACCTTTTAAATCTTGAATGTAGTTGGGACCAGATGACAATGTGGTCGCTTGCGGTGCTCTCTCTCCCCCTCTTCTCTCTGTAAATAACAGGATGGCTTCATTGTTTGTGTATTTAAGGATGCGGTGGAAAACCCTCCCGTCTTTGACTTCTGCCTACCGCCAGAATGAGGTAACGCTTCCCTTGCAGAGTTCTTAGAAACAAGAAAAAGAAATTATGAAAAGTGCTCATACGGTATGCAGGTTAAGGTTCATTCTTTCTCCTACAATGTGTTTTTAAAGGCAGATACTCCAGGGCTGTGTTGTCTAATATAATAGCCTTTCGTCACATGTGGCTATTTAAACTGAAATTTACATGAATTAAAATTATATTTAAAATAATCAGTTTTACAGTTGCAGTTGCCACATTTCGGGTGCTCAATACTTACATGTGCCTAGTAGCTGCTGTACTGGATGATGCAGACATAAATATTTCCACCATAGGGAGCTCTGCTAGACAGGGCTGGTCTGGAGTCTGTCTGACAATGATAGGTCTCCTGACCTGGGGCACCCAGAGATCAGTTGGTAACTGGGATGGTTTAATTGTGCATGAATATTCTCATTGTTATTAGGTATCTGCATGTATATGGAAAAGAAACACATAACTCTTATCAAATCTGTGATTTCACACATATTGTTGCTTAAGATAATACATGTAAGTGATATAAAGTTAAGCAAGCAAGTTGCTTTAAGAAACTGAAGCAATTAAGTTGCTTTTCTTTAAAGAAAACATAAAAGAAATATTAGTTATAATTACCTGGCAAGAAATCTTGAAGTAGCATACAAAGGAATGACTGATGTTTGAAAAATACTGAGTCAGTAGACTCCCAAAATTGGGAAATTAAAGAGGTGAAAGAAGAAAGAAACAGAGTATTAAAGAGGGAGAAGTAAGAAAGCTCAGACTTTCCTGAGTCCTAAATAGTCAACACAGTTCAGTCCTCGTGGCACTGCCAGAGAGATCATTCAACATGAACTCACGGTATGTCTAGGATTTTTGGAACAGAGTTCTAAAAACCCTGCAGCAACTTAAAGATCCCAAATATGACTGGCATTTGCAGAATGTCTTTGCGGGTCATGAGCCAAGAGTGAAGGTTGGGACATTCTGACCTGTACTCCCTGGCTCCCCATTCCTACAGTCCAAAATCAAGTCACCATCCGCTGGGAGGGTTCCTCTGCCCTCCCCACGCCTGTGGAGTTTGTTCCTTGGGCCAGCTCCCTTCATCGTCCTGTCCCATTTCCCTAGTCACAGTCCCAGAGAGCAGGTGTCGCAGGGCGGGTTGCCAGGGAGGGGCACCGGGAGGCCAGTGGCGCACTTGTTCTCCCTGTTCAGGTTGACTAAAGTCTCACCTTTCCGCCAGGCATTGGAGGGGCTGAGGCCAGGAGGCCCCTTCTCTGTGACTGCTCCACAGCCCTCTGCTGGAGCTTATTCTCATGGCGGTGGGACTCAGCTCTAAGGCATCACTGATTGTCCAGCCGTCTGAGAAGCACCTTCACGTCCCACCTCTGAGAGGCTGAATCTGTCAGCTGCTTGCCTGGCTTCTTTGGAGCTTGGCCACAAGACCTGGGAGATCCCAAGCTTTCTCTCCCCCATTCTAAAAACTGATAGCTCCATGCACGCACTTCCCTAAGAGTTCAGGAAATAAGTCCTCTATGCCAGGTACAAGCATAAATGCTTTCAACAGCAGGTAAGAGAAAACCCTGTTTCAAACGTGCTCGAATATTAGGATGTTCACTGGGTCACATAGTGGGAAGTGCACAGGTCCCTGGAATATCACATTCTGGCTCTGTCCCCTCACTCTGTCCTCCCCCGATGCTGGCTTTACCCACGGGCTGACAGAGGGACGGACACACCAGTTCTTGGCCTCTATCTGCATGTGACAATATCCAGAAAAGAAGAAACGTTCGCTCTAAAACAACTCTGTCTCATAGAAATATGAGTCACAGATATAATTTTACATTTTTTAGTACTCATGTTTTAAAAAGTAAAAAGAAACCAGTGAAATTAAATGTACTAAAATATATTTTCTTTAACCCAAAATATGCAAAATACCAGCATTTCAACATATGATCAATAGTAATAGATGTGCGTATAGATATATAAAGAAAGTATTTTGCATTGTTTTTTCATACTAAATCTTAGAGAGCTGATGTCAATTTGGACTTGTCACATTTCACATACTTGGTAGCCAGCCACCTGTAGCTAGGGGTTACCTTATTGGACAGCACAATTCTAGAAGGTTCTCTCAAGAGAGGGAGGAAACCCCCAGCAAACTGCTGCTTGTATCCCGGTAGCACAGTGGAGTCCCATGCCCTTCATGGAACAATCATGGACAGGGGAAACACTTTCCCTAGGACAAGCTCACCTCTGATGCTGCGTTGGAGTCATTCACCCCCCGAAGCATGTTGTTACTTAAAGAAACATAAAACGTACATTAAAAAATCTACTATAATGAGCTTTCTGTTGGAAAGGGTGTGTGCTATTCTGTCAGGTGGTCTACCAACAATGTGCATGGCAGACTGGCTCTTCAGCTGGGGACCCTCATTGACTCCTGGATGGGGGTCCATTCTTTTGTTGATTTAAGGTCCTTTCCTCTGACAGAGATGTTGGAGGTATGGAGTGAAGGGCTATTTTCTCTCCTGTGGCTCCAAGAAAGCTGACAGGGATGTAACAGACACTGCCATCCAGCCCCACAGAGATTGATTTAAGAGGCATTTGCCTCGTGGGGCTGATTGGGCCTTTTTGGGCTTAAAACTGCTTTGTCAAATAAACCCTATCCACTGTTTAAGCAACTCCTGTGTCCTTAGTGTCCAGGGAACCAGAATGAACATCCAAGTGCTTGCTTTCGGGATTGGGGGAGGCTAAAGAACGTCAAGGGTCTGAGGACGAGATGTAAAAGCGAAGGCCACCAGTGATTAAGCACCACTAAGCCCTTTGTGTGCATCACCTCTGTAAGTTTCTAGGAGAAAGGAATGAGTAAAAGAATGTGAGGTGGAAGTCAATGGGTTTGTGTTCTTTATTCGAGAAACGTAAGTCATCTGATTCATTTTCTCAGTATTCATCCCGGCAAGAAAGATGAATATTTGGGAGTCATAACAGCAGATCACAATGCTGGGTGGGGCTCTGAGCATCGCCATGGTCAGGGTTTGTCACTCATGAGACAGGGATTAGACACCCAGGGCAATGCTGGGTTTAGGTTAGGCTCACAGACCCCACCGCAATGGTTCTCTGGGTGGCGGCTGTTCCTCTGTGTCCCTGTCCCTAGCCCAGTTGGGAACATCAGGCACTGGGAAAATATGTACTGAGTGCAAGTAAAGCTCTGACACTCAATCCTGACCATTTTGAAAGCATGAACTTGGCTTTTGGCAAAGCTGGGTTTCATTTAGCAATCCGTCACTTGCTGATTATATGACTTTTGGCAAATGGTACAACATCTGTAGGCCTCAGTGCTCTCATCTGTGAAATGGCCACAATGGCTACACCTCATGGCGTTGGGTTTGGAGTGAATGAGGTGATGCAGGTCCAGCCGTCACCACTGAGTTTGCCATATACAGCAAGAGCTCAATACATGTACGTTAATAATATACTAATGATATTATGCTCCACTGTTGCCAAAAGAACAATGATCATGAAGCCAAATCCCACAAAATACTTTACCTGTTACGCTTTAAGCACTTTAATAGCAGACTAAGTTTTATGCACCTTTGCAAGTTCTAAAAAGAAAAAAATAATGTTCTCGGGGGAAGAAAAAAGGAAGGAATTTCATAAATATTTGTTGAAGGGCAAATAAGTAAATGAACTGATGGATGAAATGATATGGAAGTTGCTATTTTTTGGATGGAGAAAGCTTTTCCTGACAGAGGTGAGACCCTAAAGGAAGGTCCTAAACCATGAGTTTGCATGTTTTTTCTGTAAAGGGCCAGACAGTAAACATGTTCATCTTCCTGGGCCAGTCTATGACAACTACTTACCTCTGCCAGTGTAACACAGAAGCAACCATAGACAATACTTAAAGTTTTATTGGAACAGAGCCATGCCCATTCCTTTATCTATAAAAGCAGGTGGCAGGTCAGATTTGGCCCATGGGCTTTAGTTTGCCAACCTCTATCCTAAACAAACCCTCATATGCAGCTGTCCTGATTGCTATGCCATCGGTCACACTCTCCTTTGCAATTCTGCAGCCTTTTGTTTACGCTTCTACTAGAGACAGAGCATGCTGGATTCTCTGCTGCAACTTGGCATGTCTACTACATGCCATGTTTATCTTTGATTTTAGATCCAGAATTAGGACCTGGTGAACTTCGGCATGAGCAAAGATCTGACACTTTGGGGGTTCACTCTCCTTTGAGGTGACTTACCGATGACAGCTAAGAGAAGAGGCTGAACAAATGCTCACGGACACTCCAGGAAGAAAGAAAGGCATGCCTTCCCTGGAGGAAACCAGAGCAACCACACAAACCAATGCCAGGGCCACACAAATGACTCTGAAGGTCCTGCTCCCAGCCCAGCCCAGATATTTCTCCAAAACCAACACATGCACAACGAACCATTCCTTTGTTGATCACGGCATCTGTTAAACAGCTTTTAATATATATTTTTTAAATATTATTTTATCTGAGAACATCTGTGGCCATCTCTCCTTCCTAGCATTTCACTTTTAAGTTTGATGTAAGTATCAGATGTTCCTGCACAGATTCCAAGACAGATCTGGGTGGTATTGAACAAACATCAATTATACTGATGTCACGAGGCATGCCAGTCTCAGCGGAGAAAGTGACAGCTTTCTTATCCTCCAACCAGCGAGCTCCGTGATTAATTTGCCGGTGTTGTCAATAATGGCTCACGGGAGAGCTGGATATGAACGTGTTGTTCCCCACCTCATTCTTCCCTGTTGATTCTCTTCCCACAGAGAAGGACTGAATCGTCCCTTTCTATGGTAATGTCCCACACTGTAGGCATTACTCTTCCTATAACTAAGTGCCCCTAATACAAGGATAAGTTCCTCCTTTTAGCATAACTTTGGTACAAGGTAGACTTTCATCTCTTTCCTTGAACTTATGCCATTTTAATTTTTTGTTTTTTAACTCAAGAAGCCTCTAACTCAGAATGTCTCCCCATTTTGGCAGGTCCTGGGAATCTGATTTGGGGATGACTTGCAATTAGATGAATATTCAGGGCAATCCTCCTACAGGGAATTGACTAGAATTCGCCTATCTTGACTTGTTTCTAGGGGCCTGTTAGATCTATTTTTCTGTTCCTTTTCAAGAGTTTGATTATAGTTTTTGAGAGAGTTTTGTCTTCTCTGTGCTTCTTTGAGTCCCCTTATATCTTTTTCAAAAAATGGGATAAATCCACAAAATCCCAACTCTGATTTCACACAATTAGAATATCGATTTCACACAATTAGAATATCAATTTCACATTGTTTTGTTTTTGACTTTTTTTTTTTTTTTTACAGTGTAGACTAATTAAGTTTCTCAATGAAGCCTTGAAATTCGTTTCATGGATAGAGATGAACTATTAATATAATGGGCTCTTTTATATTTTTCTAAATGGAGGAAAACTTTGAAAATCGCCCTATGACACATGACGGCTTGAGCTTAATGACTCTTTCGCCTCTTGATAGCTAGACCCTCCTTTGCCAGTCATTTCAGGTCTATGAATCACCTGTCTTAAAACTGGTTTTTAAATTTTTTTTTTCACTGACTTTTATCCTGATGAATTTCTGGTTATGAGACCAGAAGTTAGCAACGTCCCCTCCAGGAGTTTTGGGGAGTGCCTTCTCTTTTATGTTGCCTACGTGGCGTACTATTGATCTGTCAACCCTAAAGTCAGTGGGCTGTGTCATGATGACAGTTCGCTCTATGATTAACAAAAAAGTGGGTATTTGGAAATAATGAGGAGACCGAGTGAAAGTTGTGCTCAGACAGATCCCGGATTGTGACCTATTAAGACAGCCTTCGTGTTAAATGCAAGGAGTGACCAATAGCCTGTTTCTCCAAACATGAAGTTGCTGAAGTTCCATTTTCTCATCTCCCAAATAAGAATTATAAAGCTTAGTGGGCATTTTCAGGTCTCTTCCCATCCATCCCACAACCTTACATCTGAGAACGTCTCATCTTATGTGGCGTCTTATCTCAGGTGACTGCCTGTCCTCCAGATGTGCTGACAGTCTAAACATATGGTAAAATAACATAAAATATTAAGTATCTTCGTGGCCTGGCTGCTTCCTCCTTGATCTGTGACTCTCCACTCCAGAGGAGGGAGGATTCCTGCCTCCCCACCTACCACACACGTCCAGTCGTCCACTCTCTCCCCCATTTTCCTTCCCACATTCCCCTCCCCACAGGCTGGTATCTGTGCATGTTTCAGCCGAGCTCTTTTTGCTACGCTCCCAGTTGTATGATCTTTGATAATTTTATGAATCTCTCTATAGCTTCCTGTCCTCATAGCAAAATAGAAATACAAGACCCACCTTAAACACATCAGGCATTGTGGTGGAAGGATATAGTGCAATGGTGGGCAGCGGGGGATGTCAGCATTGCACAGATCTCCGCCTGCCTCCCACACCTACCTGGATAGACTCAGGCAAGTGCCATTGGCTGTCAGAGCCTCACTTTCGAAAGAGAGTGAGAGTAGCCACCAGGAAGGGTTGGCTGTGAAGAGCAAATTCGATAATGCGTGTCAAACCCCGAGCAATGTCCCTGGCACCTGAGAAACTGTTCATACATGTTAACTACTATTTTAACTCAAGGTTGCTATTTTTTTTTTTTTAATGATAGGCACATTTTGAAAACAATGCCTTTATGGGTATGTGGGGGAAGGGTCATCAAACTAACCACCTACAAAATATGTGGTTTCAATTGGAGCACAGAAGCCAACAGGACAGACATGAGAGGGCAAAGTTTCTTATTCAAATACCATTTTGCTCCTGACAAAGACTTCAACTTTCATTTCATGAAAACTACAGCCAAAGTGTTTCAGGGAAACTTCTTGATTTTAGAAAGAATAGCATCAAACATGGCAAGTGAGGATCAGCCTACTCTCCCACGGACTTTTCATAGCTGCTTTAAGTGGTTGTTCCATTCACCCATTTACACATACATACATGCGTATATACATGCATACATACTACTAAGATGCTCAAAATCTCTTTATCAGGATGTCGAATTAGGAGACCCAGGTTCAAGTCCCCGCTGTATCACTTGGTGACTGGACACCTTCAGACAAGTTACTTAACTTCTCTCAGTCTTGGATTTTGCCTTTTGCAAAATGGAGATACCATGAATGAGATCAGAATATGAACTGAAGTATCGTCAAAACGTGATTCATTTGGGGTGGTAAACTGCACTATTGAAACAAGTGTTACTTGAGCCACGAGACTACTAGGGACGTATGTCTCCAGCCAGGTCCCGCTCTCCCCTGCAGAGAGAGTTGGCAAGGCAAAGATGGCCTGTCAACTCTGATTGGTTGGCTGTGACCACCTAGGAAACTCTGTTGAGAAGGATTCTGAGGATACATTCGGTTGAGTGTTAGTGTTTGGATTGATTGTTGATGTCTGCTGTGGGCACGGAGGGAGACGTTGCTTCTCATATATGAGTTGCCATTTCAGAGAAAGGTACTCCTCCTGGGGCTAGTTGACTTGAAAAGTTCACGCTCCAGACTTGGGCGTGGGGAGAAGAGTTCCCATTAGCCAGTTGACTTGGCCTCAGCAGAGCAAAGTGCCAAGTGGGAGGAAGAGGAAGCAGCTGTTCTGAAGGAGAAGCGTCCGTGTGAAGGCCGGGGCTCTCCCTTCGTTTCAAAATGAGCGAGCTCAGAGCTCCCAGCCGCAGCCAGGCTCCATCCCAACAGGTGCGATAGACAGACACTTTCCACGTTGCCCCCAATCGCTCTGTCAAGTGCCCTATCAAAGGGTTGACACCGAGCCAGCCCAGAAACTCAAACTCATCAGCTCCCGCGGCTCAGAAAACTCCCCTGGCTGCCTCGGCCTCTCTGGAGACACCGAGTCGTGGCAGCTAACAAGCTGTGACACCGCGGCCAGCGCCGCCGTCATTCACGAGCAAAAGTTCATTCCCGGGGCTCTGCCCGCCTGGCCTGCGCCTGGTTTGTTTTCCTACACAAATGACTCCAGGTGAAAAGCTCAAAGCTTTCTCAAACACCCGCCTAAACACATGGGTCTGAGCATGTTTATTTTTTGGTTTGCTTTCCACGTTTTGCATTTCTTTCACAAAACCTTCAACAAGGTGTAAAAGCAAGACATTTATTTGTAAAACCACCAAACCCTAGTGGCTCGGCTGTCTGTCTTCGTTATTTTAACCCTGATATTGACAGTAAAAGACGTAATAGTTCAATAAAATAAAAGTATTGTCAGCAAAAAAAAAAAAAAAGTCTGATGACATACATACTGAGATACAGCCCTATGATAAACTAGTAAAAAAAAATTTGACGAAAACCAGAAACACATAAGACTGCAATTTAATCTTTTTATTTGAAATATAAATATTGTTACTATCAAGCTTGACAGTATAGAAAATGTGTGCCCTGCAGCCTTCTGACAAAACAAAATTTATATTTAAAACTTCCTGAAATAATACCTTTCATCCATAGGGTTTTGTCACATTGCAATGGCTCTGAGCCTACTGGATGGCCCTGCACCTTTAATTATTTTATGCCTAGAAGACACATTTTAAATAGAAGAGGCGGGTTACAAGAGTTTTGACAGCTGAAGCTGATTAAAATACTGACAACATGCACTCTATAGAATTCCCTGAGGTTTTTGTCGAAGACCCATAGGAAAGTTAAAGTATTTTTACTCACCAGCACGAAACGTTTGCTTTCCTGGCCCTCGCCAGAGAGACGTTCAACAAAAAATTCCCTTTCTCAAATGTTGGAAGGCCACAGACTGGAAAAGCGGTCAGCTGGTGGAGTTTGCTAATCTGTTTCCAGTTAACAAAGCCCAAGGCCTCTTTCCAAGGCCAGCTGTTTCATCTCATCTGCCGAGGACAGGCAAAGCTGGACGGGCTGCTTATTTATTTATCAGACTCTTTTACAAGGGTGTTACCAACTGGGCTGGTTTCCTGGATCACGGGCTGATCTAGTCCCCATGTTGTTTCTCATTAGGGAGTGTGACTTTTACAGCCCCTCGTGAAAATCTAGTCTCTACCAATCCAGGCACGCCTCTTGCCCAACGCCCAGGGTAGTGCACCAGTGGCCACTGCAGTGAGGAAGCTGTGAATCTGATCTCTGAAGACAGAAAGTCTCTTGATGGCTGAGGTCTGAATTGTAGGGTTGGAGCTTCATGATCCAGTTGAGTCCCATGTCCCTTCATTCATTCATTGCACTGATGCTGGTGGAATATCAATATCCTGCCCTTGAGGAGGGTACCTGTCTAAGTGCCATGGCCCAAGGGAAAAACACAGGTGGATATTTCTGGGGTCATATCCAGTGAGAAGAAATGGTGGGGCCAGCTCCGTAGGCACTCAAAGCACTGGTCTGACCTCTGAGTGATCTGTGAAGGCTCAGGAAAGGTGACCCGGGACAGGACTTTTTGCTACCATTGCAGGATGTCACCAACACACTCAGTGACCTGCTGACCTTACTATAGTCCAGAGAATCAACTTTTAGCAGAAAACGCCAGACTCCTTCCATGGAGTCCACACATCCATCCAAAGCATCTGGCTTCTTACCAAACTCGCTAACAATTCTAAGTCTCGTGACATAGAGCAATGGTCACTTCCAGAACTTTTCAAAGAGCTAGAAGGAAACACCACAAATGATGAGACGGACAGGTTGTAGAAAACAAGGAGGCAGTGTGGCAGAGCTTGGGCAAGATATTTAACATCCGTGTCTGTTTTCTGCACTGTCAAATAGATGGTGACGATCACAGCACACGCCCCACAAGGTTGTTGTAAAGATTAAATGCAACAATCCCTGCGAAGTGCAGCACTTGATCCAGGACAGGGATACTGCAAAGCCACAGGAAATAGTAACTGACGGGAATGTTGTCCCTGGTCATGCTCAATCGCATCTTCTCCTCCAGGTCTCTGCACTTGTTGTCTGTTCCTGGGAAGTTCTTCACCAAATCAGAACATGACCGATGTGTGCTCTCCATTCAAATGTCAGTTCAAACATCATTGCATCACAGAGGCCTTCATGACTGTCAGTGCTGTGCAAAACACCCCACACACCCCACGTACCCGGGGTTAAGTCGTGATCTTTTAACCTCATTTTATTATTTATAACTCTTACAATGATCTGATATTATTCTACTTAATTTTCTTTTTTGTTGTTTTCCTCCTCCCATCAGAATGTAAGCTTCCTAAGATATTTTTCAATCCCATTCACTGGGGTATCCCAAGTGGCTACATTGTACCTGGCATTGTATTGGTCAGGGCTCAACCAGAGAAGCAGAACCACTAAGATATTTAGGCAGAGATATAGGGATGGGGACCGGTGTAGGCATAGGAGGAGACGGAGAGAGACACATGTGTGTACACACACACACACACACACACACACACGTTAAGGGATTTGTTTCAAGGAATTAAAGAGTGAGTTGGTTAAGCCATCTCTCTAGTGCCATCATCTCCAGGTATGATACTGAAGGTCAAAGTCCACAGCACAGGCAGTCGGGAAGAAGAGATGGGAGAACAAAAGCAGGCTGAAAGCTCCAAGCATAAGCTGCGACACCGTGAGGATAGCCTAGAATCCATATCATTACACTTGTTTCTGACTCTAGTGACAGAGCTCTACTGCAGAAGCCAGAACCCAGCATCACAGCTAAACACACATCTGGCCCCAGAGCTGGAGAAGCTGATGGAGGGTCTGGGAGGAGACAGAGCGATGGCAGGCCCAGGGCTGCCCCATGCCAGCAAGATCAGTGACAATGTGTGTGAGCCACAACGTGGCTGCTGCCTGCCTTTCACCCTCTGCATGTCCCTAGCATCTTCTGTGACCCACCTGGACCATAAACATGTGAGGAAAGAGCTCTAGGAGGTGCAATTCAGAGAGCTCTAGGGCATGCCTAGTTGTCCAAAGCCATTACAGGCACATAGAACTACTCGATATTTCTGAATTAATGGAAAAAGGGAAAGAAGGGAGTAAAGGAGGGAGAAAGAGAGGGAAGGTGAGGGAGAAAAGGAACAAAAAGCAAGGCTGTCCACACCGTTCATAAAAGCGTGGCTTTCTGATTCACCCTCTGACTGCCCCAAACTTCCTGATTTGTGTCGTTTTCCCACATCTCAGCGCTCCTTCCTTCCCACTTCCTGGGAGCTTACTGTTCTCACGGACTTTCTCATAAATCCATACTCTTAGACTCTGAAAAAAGAAAACAAACTAACCCCTAAGATAGGGTTCGGTGCACCCACTTTTACACGAGCCTGAAATGTCAAGGGAAAGAACGAGTGGTGGATGTCCAGGCCTGAGGCAGCAGGCCACGAGGGCTCACAGTGCTCCCTGACAACTCCGTCTCCGAGCACACTCTTCCCACCTGCGCTGCCCAGTGCCAGGAACACGGACGCTCGGCCATCACATGTTAATGACAGTCATGTGAGAAAAGCAATGCGTGAAGAGGATCTTCAGTGTCCAGTCTCCTTCCATGGAAGAGACTCTGCGCGGGATGTTCTAGACTCCGTGATGGTCTAGCTTGGGAACGTAACCAGGGAATTGTATTGAGGCCCAGCCCTCTCCACATACCATTGTAATCACAGGATATCACACGCAGTTTTAGGTTCCTCCGATTCCTACCAAGGGCACATCTCTGTGTTTCCCATAGCCAGTGGTCTAGAAGCATGGTTAGACCACGGTGGGGGAAATGTTCCAAAATATTCAGAGAGAAATACCTTGGATATTTCCATAATGGCACCCAACCAGCTAATACCTCATCATTCTTTAGGATCCAGTTCAAAGGGGGTGTCCTCCCCTAGACCCTCACAGCCCCTTTCACTCCAGGTGAGATTAGAAGTTCCCACTATGTCTTCTAGGTCTTTCACTCATGCATTATTATATAATAATGAAGGTGATGACAAGAGAGGAGTGTAGCCACTGGACATTTGCAAGGTGCTAAACCATAAGCTACATACTTTGTGTCCCTATTATTATTTAGTCCTGACGGCAACCCTGGCAGAGGGACCTTATTCTCCACATTTAACAGATGTAGAAACGGAGACTCAGGTCAATGCAACAAACTGAAAAGTCCGTACAGTTGGTACGTGGAACACAGACACTGTCTCACAGTGGGGGAGTTTCATATCTTCAGTGCTTAACAAAAAAAGTCTGGTTCACGGCAGATGTTCAGAAAGTGTTCGATAAAAAAGGAAATATTGAATGAGCTGCTAGGATATTAACTCCGATCTTTCCCCATCGGCATGTTTACCCTTGATTTTCTTCGTGAACAAATCATCCAAGAATACCAAATCTAAAAGAAATTAATTTTCTCCTCCATTTAGGACTAGCTGTATAGTTTGCAAGGCCCAGTGCAAAATAAAAAGGCAGGGCCCATCTTCAAAAGATTGGTATGAGTTTCAAGATGGTGACGACAGAGCATTAAACCACAGACGGGTCCTTTCGGCACAAGGCCCTGTGTGCCTGCACAGATCTCACCCACACACCTCAGTCCTGCTTCCGTTCACGAGTTGAGATTTTTGTCAAGGGTCTTTCACGTGGAGTCCTCAACTGAGTCCTCCTTTCTCATTCCCATACTCTGTTGTCTCTGACCAAAAATAGCTTCCACATTCAGGATGCAAGAGAAAACTACCATGCCTTCCTTTAGACTATGTTCAAACAAACATGGTCTTGCAGACAAGTCCCTAGAAACCACCCAAAAGGAATGAGGGTACACCCTAGAGATAGTGGGAACCCTCCTATCCGTGGCCACTGCCCTCCGATGATGAGCTTCGGGAGGGCTTCAGAGGTTTGGTTTTCACTAAACAAAAAATGTGATAAGTTTTAAAGACCCGGCTGCCCACAGTAAAACTGACTACCGAAATCTGGAATGTGCTGCCTGTCCCAGACACGATGATGTTGGCCAACCTCTTGTTTGTGGTTTTGATTCCTACTTAAGGGCCTAATGAGAAAAATGTGGCCTCCATGGGCTGAAAATAGTGGAACAGAGACTCAGACTTCATCTGAAAGTCACATGAACAGCAATCACTCCCAGGGGACCCATCAAAGGAAAGCCCAAGGAGCAAGAAGGAAAAAAAGGATCACAGAAACTTCCAAACACCACAGATCCGAGGCTGCATTTTCCCCCTGGACGACTTGCTCTGCATCAAGCAAAGTTCAGCCCACGTGGGAGAGAACTTGTGTATCCCCCTGGCTACTGACCAGTTCCCTGACCCCATTAAACCCTCACGTCCTGAGAGAGGACATCCCTTGCGTGCCGGTGTCCTGCGAATCCACCAAGGCCACCTGCACACCCCAGAAAGGGCACTTTAGAAAACTGCTTTAAAGTCACCTGTAATTCAACTAATTCTGGGGATTTTTAATTCAAGCAGCATCAGGGCACAGGCGCTGGATTTTAAACCAGATGACTCAGACACATCATTGACACTGATGGTTTTGTGTTTTCCTGTGAAACTTGAAATCTCTGCAGTAGTAAGATGCAGGTGTGGGCACTGGGTCAGGTGGAGTGACGGTGCATTATGCAGGGCTTGCCACTCGCCAGGTGCGGGGCAAACATCTGTCTGAATGAGAAGGTGCATATAACAAAGCAGGTTTCTAGTTACCAACTTTACCTGGCTAAGTGCAAGAGAGACGCGGATTCCGTATTCCCAGTTGGTCGTAATGGGATTTGTCTTATGTTAGATTCCAGGACATCAATCCTCATTTCACATCTTCCTACACATTTTCTTTCCTACACATTTCATCCTTGAGCTGCATGGGGCCATGACTTAAAGGGTTTGCTCAGCATCATACCTGAGCACATCAGTCTACCACCCAACGAGGACACTTATCCCTACACAGATTCACCCTGAACATGCCTACACAGACTGTCACGCCAGCCCCGAAACCCACAGAGGAGGACGCGTACCAGAGACGAGTTCCCCATTCCCTCCTTGTCAGTTGCTTCCCACCCAGGAGCCCCAGTTCCTCCCCCCAATTCATTGTTTGCCGTGTATCTGGAACCTTCCTCGTGTGAAATCCCAGGCGACGCCTGAGATAATTCATACGCTGCCCTGCATTTGCTTCGTCTCATCTCTTTTCATCTGCAACATGATGATTATTTTGCTTTTGGCTCCAATTATGAAATAAAGATGAACAAGGAGTGGAACACCAGTTACGTGATGGCTAAGTAAGCAGAGAGGCCCCTGTCCTTGTAATGGGCCTTTGAGGTCTTTAATTATTTTGGTCTAACTTAAAATAACTAGGTGAGGGGAGCTGTCAGGGCACTTACCCTCCAAAGACTCAGCCAGTCGTGGAGGTATTGGAGGGCTGGTTAGCTTTCAGAACTCTCCAACTTGCTAAGTGAGGAGCTGGGGAGGGCTATATTTAGGGTGACCACCTCATGCCAGTGTGCTTGGTTTTGGCACTAGAAATCCCTCATCCCAGGAACCCCTTCAATTCCAGGCAAAGTGGGACTCTTAGTCACCCTACTCAGGCTGGGGTGAAGAGGGCAGATGAGGAAAGAGAGGCCAGTGACCCAGGGCGGTGTTTCAGCGTAGCAAACCTGTCCCTAGTATCTATTGTGTGTCCAGTGCTCTATGAACCAGACCCACTCTTGCCTTTCTCAAAATTCAACTCAACAGAGGTAACAGATGTTTTCTGCAAAACTGCAAAGCCACACGGCTTGCGATTTAAAAAATGCCTAATCAAGTCTATAGGTTAAGAGTGAGGTGCTATCTCCAGCTGTGGATATTGATAAAACAGGCTTCCGCTTGGCAGAGCGATTTGATCTGAGCTTTTAAGAATGAGTAAGTCTTGGAAGAAAAGGCACACGGGGAAGGGTATCCAGGTGGAAGGAACTGCGTAGGAGAAGAATCGGAGGTAGGAAAGAAATCACTGCTCTGGCAGAGCTAGAGCAAACACCTTTTAGGATGAAACCTGCAAGATGAGGCTAGACAGGGCTCAGTACACATTTTCTATAAAGAGCCAGGTAATAAATATTTGCAGGTTTATGGAGCTATACAGGGTCCCTGTCACAACTACTTTGCTGCCATCGAAGCGCAAAAGCAGCTACAGACAATATGTAAACAAATAGCCACTATTTGCTGGGTTCCAATAACACTTTTTTTACAAACACACATGTGAGTCCAGATCTGGCCCACAGTCCATAGCTTGCCAATCCCTAACACAGAAGAAGAAAAAAAAAATAGGCAGCCGATCATGTTGTGCTTTAAATGGCTTGCTAAGGAATGTATTCTGTAAACATCAGGGGCCATTGAAGATAGGAAAGGGGTGGATTTTCATTTGACCTTTTGAGGAAATATCAAGAAGTGGGAATTTTTTTCAGTATGTGCATTCTTTCAAAAGCGTATAAAAACAATAACCAATGTTAAATCGAGCAGTCACTTTGTTCCAAGGGCTTCATTTGCATCATCTCATTTAATACAGCAGCCCCAGAGCAAAATACAATGTTTCTTTCCCTTTCATTGTATTTCCCATGGGACGGGAGTGGAAAAATCAAGTCTCTGTTACTTTATGTACAACCAGAGGTGGCTTCTGCAGCTCACTCGATTGGCCAAGGGCTCAGAAGGGCAGCGCGACTCTAATATCCACGAGCCACATGAGTGGGTGTGAGAAGCACCCGTGAGCACCCTACGGATTCAAGGACTGGAAGAGGGCTCGGCTGCCAGAGTTTGGAATCAGCTACAACTAGCAAATATCAAGGAGGAGCAGGAGAGATGACCACGCGTCCGAGCCCTCCTGAGGCACTTCCTACTATTGATGGGCACTTGTGTAGTTTTTGGATTTGAGCTATTACAAAGATTGCCCCGTGAACATTGTACTATACATCTTTCAGTGAACATACGTCCACATTTCTGTTGGATGTATATTCCTTAGAGGTGTTTTATACCAAAAAGTTTGCATGTCTATGCCAGACAATTACCCATTTATTGATAAAAATAGATGCATTGTGTCCTATCTGGCTGCATGTCCCTTTAACCACAATTCCTGAAGGTGTAAGTAATAAATCATGAACCCACATCTCAATGAGGCAGAAGTCTAGGAGATGTTCAGAGGGGCAGGGTATTACAAATTAATGAGGAGGTGGGCAAGATTCAGGGGAAATTTACCTCCAACCTGGGTCAGACAATCCAGCTCATTATTACTTTATTGTGTTTTGATTAACACTTAATATCATTCTGAATCACTCCCCTTAAGCTATTCTTCTATGTTTCCCCTGCATAATGCCTTAAATAGAAATAAATTGCAACGTTAGTTAACATATTACATCATGTGAATTTTAAACACCACAACTTGGGGGAAATAAAGCTTTATTAGGAGTCAAGTTATAAATCTGCATTAGACAAAGATGTGGGTATTTTTGGAAAGCACTGGCTGTTTGTGCTGCTGAAAGAAAATCAGTTTCTTTGAGTTCTCCTAATGCTGTTACGGCTTTCCCTGACGGCACTGCCAATATTTCAGGGCCCTGTCTATGACACAAAGTGAGGGTATTCTGAACTTGGCTACAGACGTGGGGAGGTGGGGAAGGTTTGGCAGGGAGTTTAGAAGCTTGATGAAGTTGAACTTGAAGTCAACTGCAACATGCAAAAATAAAGAAATTCTCAGTTAGAAGCAACTGGAGCCGAATTTGGAGAAAACTATTGTATGTATTTTCTTATATTCGATCTTCAAAAGTCTTAAAGAGTCACTGAATATTCTCAGTGTAAGGATAGCATAAATATTATTCATTTGCCAATAGGTAGTTGGTTGAAACAGGAAGAGCATGAAATTCAGAGTCCATTAAACCTTGTTATAATTTGTGACCTTGAGTACGTTTCTTAACTTTTCTGAACAGGGGTCACCATGTATAGTTGCACAGGTTGCTCACTGCAAAAATTTGTTCAGCTGAGAGGGCAAGTGAAAGCTGAAATCGTGCCTGTGTCCCACTAAACAAGTCATGGCACTGTGTCCACCAGGGGTCTCATTTGCACAAAGTCACTATCTAGGTTTATGATAACCCTGACTCTGAGCCTCAGTTTCCCCACCAGTAAACGAAAGATAGAATCACAAACTTCATATAAATACTATGGGAATTTTTAAAATATCACACAAACAAAGGTGTGATTCACTGCCTGACACCTCACCCATAATTGTTCGTCAAAGTTTTTACCTTTCCAAATGTGATCTGAGAACAGAATACGTTCCAAGAGTGTCACAGTTTTGATCTCCTACCTTGGAGAGTCTCCCACTGCTTTTGGCTGGCAACAAAGTCCCTTTGAAGCCATTTGGGCAGATACCTGATGCCAGGTGGCTGGGCTTATGTTCCAGGAAAACAAGCTAGTACTGCTAACTTGTCCTGCCCTGTAAAAGTAAAACGAGGGTCAAATTTCCCTTAGCCTTCGCCTAGCTGAACAATCCAATGGTCCCATATTCACTGTTACAATCATTCATTCAACAGATATTTACTGAGTTCCCGGTATATGCAGGCCTTGTCCCAGTGCTTGGAAATGTAGCAGTGGATCAGACAGGGAGGATGTAAAGGAAGCTTTTCTCTGTACACACTCATCCTTAAATGTGGCCTCTGGGTTGTCATTTTGTTATTTTTTTTTTTATTTCAGCATAATATGGGGGTACAGATGTTTAGGTTACGTGTGCTGCCCTTGCCCCCCTCCCCCCCTCAGTCCAGGTTTCAAATATGTCCATCCCATTGCGTGGTGCACATTGCACTCTTTGTGTACACATATACCCGTCCCCTCCTCTCTCCTTCCCCCTCCCCCCTGCCCAATATCTAATAGATGTAATTCTTATATATGCACTTATGTGTTGATCCATTAATACCAATTTGATGGTGAGTACATGTGGTGCTTATTTTTCCATTCTTGGGATACCTCGCTTAGTAGAATGCGTTCCAGCCCTTTCCAGGAGTATATAAGAGGGGCTATGTCACCATTGTTTCTTAAAGCTGAATAGTACTCCATGATATACATATACCACAGTTTATTAATCCACTCATGTATTGATGGACACTTGGGTTGTTTCCACATCTTTGCAATTGTGAATTGTGCTGCTATGAATATTCGAGTGCAGGTGTCTTTTTCATAGAGCAACTTTTGCTCTTTGGGTAGATGCCCCGTAACGGGATTGCTGGGTCAAATGGTAATTCTACTTGTATCTCATTGAGGTATCTCCATATTGCTTTCCACAGAGGTTGCACTAATTTGCAGTCCCACCAGCAGTGTATGAGTGTTCCTACTTCTCCGCATCCACGCCAACATTTGTTGTTTTGGGTCTTTTTGACAAAGGCCAGTCTCACTGGAGATAAGTGATATCTCATTGTTTTTTTAATTTGCTTCATCCCTTTTATTTTCTGTGACAGATTACTGCAGCCCACTTTGATTTCCTCTCTTCTCTGAATTTCTGTAGCACACTACTAACTTAAGATCTCTGCTAACTTTTGGTAGAATCTACTCCTTGAGGCCAGAATAATTTGTTATATTAAAGAAAGACTAAGTCTTGGGGAAGATAAGAAAGAGAACATTCCAAGCTGAAATTACAGAATGATTTGAGGCCCAAATGTGCATAGCCTAGTGACTGAAACCATAGGTGTCAGTGAATACTGGATGAATGAACTGATGAACAAATGAGTATATCCTGAGTAGAGTGGCATGGCCAAGTTTACTAGACTGTTCCTTTTAAGTCATTCATTCTTTATACATTTTTTAGTTCTCTAGGATACAAAGATGAAAAATGATTTTGGGGTACAAATTTTAATGGGGCAGACAGAAAAGTAAAAAATTATTAAAATATTACCTGTAATAAGAGGTTTGTTTGCACAACACCTTTGGAAATACAAGGAGGAAGCTACGGAGGTGGATTGTGTAGGACAGGCCAACTCTCAAAGGCCTTAAATGCAAGACTCAATTGTTTGGACATTATTTTCATCATTATTCAACATACTATGTCAAAGCATTCTGTGAAGGTTTAGAACAGCACTGATCCTTCCTAAGCTATCCTTGTGGATCTTAGTAATAGGCCTCTCTGTTTTTTCCTGTTCTAGCCCCATAATTATACTTTGGGTTCAGCTGAAAACAAAAGTCAGGATGTGCTTGGGAGAGTCAGCCATCTCTAATGTTTGGAAATACCATCTCAGAAGGTAGTAACCCTTTAATGTTAAGATTTCATAAATATCAAATTGAGATACCGTAATTGTTATAGAGACCTGAACTATCTACCTAATTTGAAAGAAGTGTTCACTTTGACAGTGCAAATTGAGTATATTTGAAATCTGAAAAGAAAGAGCAAGGAAATGAGTGTTGGCTTCAATTTTGCTGAGGTCTTTTTTTTGTTTTTTTTGAGACAGAGTCTTTCTCTGTC
>CAUYSK010013818.1:0-11755 GCA_963575035.1 Avahi laniger | reverse complement strand
AAAGAATCAATCCAGAAGTTTAAAAAACCAGCTGATACAAGTTCCGGAAAGAGAGACTCATCGATACATGAGTGGATTAATAAAATGTAATATATGTATACCATGGAGTTCTACTTACTCACAAAAACAATGGTGATCTACCATCTCTTGTATTATCCTGGATAGAGCTGGAGCCCATTCTACTAAGTGAAGTATCACAAGAATGGAAAAACAAGCACTACATGTATTCATCATCAAATTGGTAAACTCATTTAATTGACCAACACTTAAGTGCACATATAGTGGTAACATTCATCGGGTGTCAGGCAGGTGGGAGCGGGGAGAAGGGGATGGGTATATTCACACCTAATGGGTGCAGTGCGTACCATCAGGGGTTGGCCACACTTTAAGCTCTGACTCAGGTGGGGCAAAGGCAATATATGAAACCTAAAAATTTGTACCCCCATAATATACTGAAATAAAAAAAATTAAAGATTAAAAAGAAATTTCCTATCAACATTATAGGCTTATTCAGTCTTTTCATGATTTCCGTGGCATATGTTTTCACTATCTCAAAAGCACGAGGAAAATAGTAAAGTTATCTAAGAATCTGTGACTCTCATTTAAATGTCAATAATTTTGTTAATAATGTAAGTTATACCTTTCTAAATTATCTTTAATACCAAACCATTATTTCTTTACATACTATACAATAAATATATCATATCTATAGGAATATATAAAAAATTGTAAAAATAGTAAAAAACAACAAAAATTTGATACACATATTAGATAAAATATAAACTATTTTAGGTTTATAAATATTTGTAATTAATAATTTTAAAATGAAATTGTTTCTCTGTTTATATTTGAGGGCATTTGTTGTAGTATCGTTAATGAACAAGACTGTAAACACTGACAAAATAAACTCTGATGATATAAATAGCAATCATAATAAAACAATGGCAACTAAAATATTGTGACTTAGTATACATAAATAATAGTCATAATAAAAATAATTGAAGTATTGTGACTTACTAAGTAAACATTTATTTATATTAAATATTTTAACCTTTACAAAAATATATAGAGAAGTAGGCACTGAATTTTCCACATTTTCAGGTGGAAAATCTTCAGCATGATAGAAAACAGGAAACAAACAGATAAGCTAAAAAGCAATATTGATAATATTAACCTTACATTTAAAAGAGTGCTTTTATTTCAGGCTTAGAAAATTGTTTTTCCTTTTCTAATGGCTCTTTAATCTTTCTGATCCTTCATTTGTCAAATGTAAAGTAGAAACAGAAAAACAATCTACCGCATGTGCTTCCTGTGAAGATGAAATGAAACACAGAATTATCGGCACAGTATTTTATCAACCAATAACATAGATTTCCTAATTAATATTATTGGTATTATTTGTATCATTTTTGATAAAGTGCTTTATTTTCAGTCTTTTTTTAATTAAATAATCAAATACCCCATGTGTCTTTAATTTTTAGCAAGCTCAAGGGGAAAATATATTTCAATTTTGGTGGCCTTTAATTAAATATCTACGGTTTCTTGTATAAACATCTGTAACAATCACTGCCATTTTATTCTTGTTACTCATTTATCATTTATTCTAATTCTTAGGATTTAATGATTTCATTAATCCTGTGTCTAAACTGTAGGACAATCCCATTTATCCATGAAAATAAGCCAATATATCAGTAAGAATTTTTGGGGGAGGGGGCTAAAAAACACCACAAAAAAAGAATTTGTTCTCTCCTTCTCACTTCAATGAAATGTAAAGGTAGATTTCCAGGATTAGCATAGTAGCCACTCCACCAGGACATCAGGGACATGGCCTCCTTCATTCTGTCTGTTTCATCATTATTAGTCTGTGCCTTCTATCCAGAAGGTTAAACAGTAGAAAATAGAGCTGCTGACTTCTATCCTGAAGGTCAAGCGATCATGAATGAAGCAGGGAGAAAAGAGGATGAAAAGGCAAAGGAGAATTTCCTTGGAACTGACTCAGGAGCCAGCCCTTCCCAGGGATTTCCTGAAAATCACCTCAAGGTATTTTTTCCCTATTTTTTAATAGTCACCTGTAATATAAAAGAAGTTTGAAAAATAAAATAATTTCACTGAATACATTGAGATACCGTATAAATTCATGGGTTTGTTACTAAGAAAAAAACAAAAATCAATAGTGGTTAGGCTACTAGATGTTTTGTCAAGGCAAAGAAGAAATGACAGAGAGGATTTTAACATAGAAACAAAACCTGTACGATACAGAAAGCTTTTCTATAAAAAGATTCATGAAACTGTTCTGTTAAAGAGAATTCCAAAAAATTGCATGAGTTGCTTCTAACACTATGCTGGCTTTAATTTATTCTTTCGGTGAGTTTAGCGACCTGTGGCATTTGGGAACGGAAGATATAACATTGTGTATCTATGAATCTGTGAGTAAAGGTGGCAATACAAGTAGTGATTATTTTAAGATTATGTAATCAGCTAAAAATTTTTGTACATTCTGGAGATATGTCTTAAATATTGCTGTATGAGATTTTTGATTTGCTCAATGATATAGAACGTTTGCATTTTAAATGGAGCCATATTTCAGAATGTATGCAGATAGCTCAGATGTCCTGTTCTTATATTCTGATTAACTGATATTCATATTGATATCCTACATCAGGTTGCCATGGAAGAATTTTCAAGTACTTTTTGAGTTTATTTCATTTTATTTTAAGTTGTTTTGTCAATCATTGACTTGCTAATCTTAACAAAGTTGGAATCTGAAAAACTCAACAGTCTCTTTATCAAACATTTTTGTTATCAATTTTCAGTTAAACTTTTTGATTCAGAACTATGCTCATATAATCTTCTGAATAAGCATTTTTTTCACAGTTCTTATACTTCTTGCCAATATCTCTATTCATTAATCTGGCAGCAGACAATATTTACCATGTGTTTATATTAAATGTGACAATTACTACTGATGTACTATTTAAAAGCTACTGTAGTTATTACTGGAAGAATCAAATTATCCTTTACTTTCTGTTTTCCTAGAAAGAGAACAAGTATGAAAATGACTGTAGGCTTCATACTTTTCCTATTACTTATTTCTTTACTCATTCATCTATTTAGTGACTTTCATATGCTCTGTGATCTTCTACACTGTACGGATATGATAGTGAACAAGAGAGACAAGTTCCCTACTCTTTGGTGCTGATATTCTAGCTGCGGGGAGAATACATTACAGGTAAGCTAATATTTAGACAAGATCATTTGGATTAGTGACAAAGGTTATGAGAAAATAACACAAAATTGATGTATAATTCTTTGGGTTAGAGGTTCAGGAAGGGCCTCATAAGAGCTTAGTATTTGAGATTACATCTGATTTCAAAGGAGAAGACACATGTAAAGGTCAGAAAAAGGATTGCTCCAGGCAGAGCAAATAAGGGATGCAAAGGGCCTAAGGCTGGAGGGAATTCAATAGTTTCAATAAACATAAAGAAGGCCAATGTGGGGCTAGAGTCATGAGTAAGCAGAAGAGAAATACAAGGTGGGGACAAAGTGGTGGCTTATTGTGATGTATGATTGTTTATTTAAATGAAAATAAAAGTTATTGAAGAGTGTTAGCGAGGGTTCATATGAATTGATTTTTATTCTGGTTATTTTTGATGAGTCAATTTGAAACTTTGGATGCAGCTTTAATTAGTGAAGGGAACATGTGCATGATTTGGTTAATGGCTAGACTGAAAATGGAAAGTCTTGGATGACCTGCTAGAGAGAGGAGTTTGTAGCCTGGGTTAAGATCCTTCTTTCTGGATAGAAAATGAATTTTCCAAAGTTGAAGAGACACCTACTTGATTTTAAATTTAGGAAATGCTATCACAGAAAAGCATAATACTGAAAAGAGAAGAGTCAGACTAGGAAATGGATATGGCCTTAAAAAAAAACATCAGTCCTGAAAGTATTTGACTTTTTGGTGTTTTCCTTTGTGCTATATGAAAATAAATCTTATTTCACATTATTTAACAATTTTTCCTGCTTCAGAATAAATAATTTGAATTGTATCAGAAATTCAATGAAGCTTGATATATATTTGTAATAATGGTATGAAATAAGGGAAAAGCTGTAAAAAGGAAGTGTGACTTGCCTTACCTTTGGAGAAAGAGTAGCACACCGTTGTGTAGCACATCCAGAAGTTGAATTGATGGCTGACAGTGAGGGCCGGGAGAGGTGGCACATGAAAGGCTGGGCAGGAACAAGGGGATCACTTGAACCTGAGACAACTTGCTGAAGGGACAACTCAAGAAGGACATTAAATACAGTATTCACTTTTCCTAGACTAGTTTTAAAATAATGGAACCAATAATACATGTGCCTGGAATTATCTTTCTGGTGTACAATGATAATGTTACTTAGTGTACATCATTGCATTCAGCATTCACTTACTTGAAGGTTTATTTTATATCAGACAGCGGGATAAGTGTTGGGGCTGAGAGATATATATTAATAAGAGCAAGATCCTCATCTAATGGAGCTCATGTGCCACTGGGAAACTAAATTAAAATGATAACATTTACAACCATGTGTTTTATGAATTTCCTTCCAGTAAAGGAAATTCTCTAATGGAAAGCCCAGGGAAAAGCATTTACTTTGATCAAGCTAGAAAAACAACAACAATAAAAAAGGACTTCATGAGATATGATTTGATAAATGAATAGAAAGATGAGAGGAAGGGGATTATGGTCCTACAAAGAGAATGTGTGAAGGAGGTAGCCAAGATAGCACAGATTATGTGTAAAGTTAAAAAAAAAAAATTCATGGCTGAGGTATATGGTGAAAAGCAGGAAGTGTCAACATGTAATAATGAAAAAGTTAGTAATGACCCATGAGTTGTCTGGAATTCCAAAGTAAAGCACCCAGACTTTAGTCCAAATGTCATGGGTGAAATTGAAAGTTTTAGCAGAAAGCCAATATCCATTTTAGAAAGAGGTAAATTCTCTTCAGGAGAAATGTGCTAGTCTTTTAAGCTTTAAAGGGAATATGTTTGAAAAAACAGTAGATGCTTAATAAATGTTCATTTAAATGAATCAATATAGTAGGTAATATGGTACTACTCAAAGTGTTGTTTCTCCTCTTTTAACTTTAGAGTCCTCATTGGCTCACTGTGAAGGAAAAATGAACTAATGTCAGTGCTTAGCACATTAGTGATCAATCAGTATTAAGGAGTTCTATTCTAAATTTCCTTAATTTACAAGAAATTTCTATAAGGAAATCATCCAAGACTACAAAATACATACATGCGTGCACACACACTCACGTATGTATTTTATATATATGTAAAATTTTCTTTTAGGAATCACTGCTTATTTTCAGTTCCCTTAGATCATTGTCAGATAATTAGGTTTTTCTTGTCTTTACACTTATTTGATAAAATAAAGTTTATTAATTTTTTTCTAAGGTGTGTGTCTGACCCTTCACTGTCCCTGGAATTTTTCTGTCCTATGAGATTTTGAAAGAACAAAAAGCAAAAAACGAAAACTTTTTCCTTAAACCTATTTAAAACTGTTTTCTTGAAACATACTTATGTTGTCTAACCTCAACCCTGTTCTGCATTTGACTCTCAGCTCTATTAGTTCCTGGTAAATTTTAGGTAGGTTACATCATGAAATTTCCCTGGGTACACAAGAATCAAATAAAGTGAGTTAGCCACTGATGTTAATTCCTCTGCCTTTTATGACAGACAATCCTTCCTAAACAGCAGATGTCTAGTTAATTCAACTCCTCTGTTACTGCCAAGTGTTGTACCTTGGCTACCAAAAAGCTGTTCCTCGAAGAGGTTCCGGTTACTTCCTTTGACTATTGTTCTAAAATAAATAATTAATAGTTTCCTTTAATCTGATCATCTTTCCCCATTGATGTCTAATTGTTTTTATTTCTTTGATTTTTGACATGAGAGCTAATATACAGCACATTTGTATTTAGTCTATGTGTTCCTTAATAAATACTTCGTAAAAGTAACTGGGTAATATTTTTGGAAAAAAAAAAGTTTTCCCTGTCTCCTCCCACCCCCATTTAATCATATATTCATTGTCTCTCTGGATAGCCTGAGAGCCATTGCACTGGAAGTACATTGTACATAAGGAAGGGTATGTTGAGAGCAAAGAGGCTGTTCACCACTCCAAAACTCAGAATTTACCTTTAGCCAAAAAGTTCACTATTCAGGGTGATCCAGTACCAACATATTTGTTCCTGGTGAGATAAGTAAGTAAATAAGTACAGCCAGGCAGCCAGCTCTTCTGGTTTGTACCTTTCAGTTCCTTTGTGATGTGTATGCTGAGATAAGAATCATCAGACCTGACTTGTAATTCTCCGTGGCAGAGGCCTTGTTGCTGGGGAGAGGACCGTCTGCACCAAGAGCCACACATAGACTCAGTGCTCTTCAGCACCAATGAGAGATAAGAGGAAACTGAGCCATCTAATGTGAGTGGCTCTTCCCTGACTGAGCTGAGAACGTGAAGATAGCAAGATCGCTAACTGGTGACAATGAAGCACTTGCCAGCAGAGTCCCAATCATTTCTGACAATACTGAACCTTACCAGAGCCCTCAGCTCCCAACAAACAGCAAAAGTCAAGAAATCTCCCAAGCTTTTTGGTTTCTCTGACATGGCTGACTACAAAGAACCACCTTTCACCTAATGACTCAGATAAGGTTCATGAATCACTCCTGTTTTTACTTACAACAAGACTAGACAAAGATTCTTCAAATCCCATTCTTTGTGTTTAAATAATTAGCTGAAGTTTGTCACCACTAGCCAATCTGAACAAAGTGCTCACTAATGAACCAAACCGTAGTCAGACTTCTCTCCTTCTCAAGGCCTTCAAACTTCAACCCCTTTTGATCATCCTAATGCTGAACGGAAAGGCGGTTCCCAGGAAGTGGCTCACGTAAATTAGGAAAAAATATTTCCTGATCAACTGTCCTATAATACCACCACTTACCCAACTTCCCCCACCAGGTTATTTCTAGCCTCATTTACTTGTCCCTGAAAAAGAAAAGTTCTTTTCTGATGCCATTTGACACAGTTGCATATCTGGCTGTAGGTTCACCAATAAGGAAAATGATCCCCTACCCCTCTTGCCACAGTCTTCCTGCCCTATCACAATAATCTTCCTCCCCTTTTTCAAACAGCCCTTTTGAATAAAGTTTCTCCTTACTGACATCTGAAAATGTTTGCATTTAACATTACACGCCGAAGGACTAGGCTACAAGAAAAGATGCAAGACTTGCCTTCTGACAAATGCCTCCAAATCATAGAAGCCTTTTTGTCATATCTCTAATTCCAACTGTAAGAGGACCAAGGGGAAAATGAGGAAGCCTTAAGGTTGAATTGTAATCCCAAAGACACTAACTTCAACCTTAACATCCTATTTTAATTATTACATCTGACTGTGTTTTAAATTGACTTTTGCTAAAATTATTTTTCTCGTTATTCCTTCTATACCTGGAAGGTTTGCTATGAGAGGAAGGCTCTTCGAAAAGAAAGTTTAGAAAATTAAGTAAAATACATACTATCTGCAAATTTGAGTGTCATGTGAGTAAATTTGTGAACAAGCAATCCATATAAATCTTGGAACTTGAAAATTAGACCTTTTCTTCCTAGCCTCTCTTTCTTATTTTATAAATCTTTTTCTGTGTCCTTCAATGTAGCCTTTTATAGATTTTACTTATTATCCTGCTTTATTTTCAATTCCATTTTCTTTTTTTTTTTCTGATGGTTTAAATACCTTATTCTTCTAAGACAATTGCTTAATACTAAGAAAACTGGGAATTAATGCTGCTCCTTGTGAAAATCATTTTATTCATTTAAGGAAGAAGAGATAAAGAAATCTATTATCTATTACCTCCTATTAAGATCCTGTGCCCTACTCTTAATATCATCTGGCAACGTTATTTTGTACATTTGTTTTTTTTTTATATTATTTTTTGCCTATTTTCTTTTAGCAGTGAGGCTGTTATCTACTTCCTAATAATTAAATTATTTGTAGCTTTAAATGTTTTTACATAAATAAGAATCTAAATTTTTTTTAGTTCTGTGATTGACTTTTAGGATCACATATGACATTTAATAAATTTCCTAGATATTTCATGTTCAAAAAATTAAAAAGTGTAAGTTGATTTTATAATATATTTACAACACTATTTGCTCAGCTATGTTCTTTCCAAGCCCTGTAAATTGTCCGTGATCTACAGAAGCACTCTTCCTAATTATTTATGTATGTTATTTATACAGTAAAATATAATGGAAATGCCAAGCAACCTACTTTACAGTAGGTTAAACTCTACAGAGAGAATATATTTCTAAAAGTTCAATCTTGACAGGCATGTATTACATAGGGACAAATGTCAGGCATGAGATAATTCATGCTAGTAATTATTTTAAAAGAGCAGGAAATAGAACATTATTGTTACAGAAATTTGTCAGGAGAAGCTTGATTTCTAATAGATGATGTAGAAATATGAAATAATTTAGGATAGAACATTAAAAATCTTCATAGGCAAAGTAAACAAAGTGGTCAAAGGAAAGCCTCGATCTGATTGTAGAGGCTGGGAGAAGTCATGTTGAGACAAGGGCATGTTGGAGGCAAAGTCCTTCTTCAGAAACACTGGAAAGTGTGTATATGAGGCTATACAAAATGACTTAATGAAGAGTAAAAAGGAAAGACAGTAAAAGAGGAAAACGTGTTCGTAACAGAAAATGAAAGCTGCTAAGGAGTATTTGCACAAAGTAGAATTCATACAGTGTCTATGCTCATTAAATTGCAGAGTGTATTCCATCAGACGTGGCTAAATTTGTCAATTAATTTTAAGCAATGGAAAGTTTTGCAAAAAACAAAAACATTGTCCCTGTATGTCCCGCTCTCACTGAGCGTATATATAAAGTCGTGAAACACAAATGGTACAGCTCAAGCTCTGATCTTTTCTGAAGATGATCTTTTCTCTACCTATTAATCTTTCTTGAAAATATTCACCTGGAGAGGAAAAATGCTTTTTCTTCCATCACAAAAGAGGTAAGCCTTTGAAATCCAGTCTTTGTTCTTCACAATGTGGACTTGTATAATGTACAAAGAATTCTCTCTGAAGCTCATAAACAAAAGAACGCCTTGCTGTACACAAGTTATCTGTTTAACTAAGAGCTCTTTCTTCTCCTCCTCTGTCCTGATTTAAAGTGTTTCAACATAGCACAAAACTAAGATCTAATCATTGTAATGACTGGCTGAGGATCCCCACTGAGAATTTTATGCTAAAATAGGCCACAAAAGCACATTAGAAATTAGCTAAAGTTTATTTATTTTTTTCTCTTTAAAAATATCAAAAGAAATGAGGTTTTCAGTAAATGATATATGCCACTTTCAGAAATAATCTGCAAGTTATTTGCTAATATGAATATTTCTAAATGAAAACATAGAACATGCATATTAATCCAAATAATTGATTTTTACTATATGAACTAGAAACACTGACCACAAACAATTCTTTATATCAGATGTATAATTTTTGATTTCTTTTCAACTGTTGGAAGAAATTTTAACTTGTGAGAAAGATACACCTTTACTGTCATCCTAAAGTAAAGTTCTGGCCTAACAAAAATTTAAAGCATTTTGCTCTCTGTAAATGTTATTCATCCCTGTTTTTCACTTGAATTTGTGTCCTTGGGAAATATTGTTCAATTATTAAGACTGACTTGCCTTTTACTTGCCTGTAGTTCTTATTCAGAAGCACAAATGTCCTCAGAAAATCTGTATATATCCCTCTTTCTTTTTAAATAGAGTTAAAAGAAAATAACTTTCCAGAAATTTAGAGGATTTGCAGAACATGGGGGCAACAACAAAGTGTCCAACATGGAGATCACCCCTTCTGAGCTGTTGTCTCTATTTCAGAATGCCATATCCAGAACAGCAACTGGATAAGGAAATAAGAGACATAAAGATAGTGCCGTGTTAAATTTGAGGGAATGAATTCAATCCCCATCATCTTCAGCTATTTTTTAAATAAACTGCATGCAGAGTGGAGTATGTTACGCATTGGGAAAGGGTTTAAGAACATTCAAGTGGCAGGTATGCGTTAAAAGCCTCATGACTTCGATTTCTCTCTCCATAATATAACCTTTCATATTTATAAAATGAATGAAACTACTAGTTGGTGGATAAATATGGGGCAAAACCAAAAATGTTTCCATAAATTTTGGTAGCAACCTCTGTATCAGACACCTGTCCAAAAGTAAAGGGTACAATCTTACTGGCTAAGGATATTTAAGCACAACCTTTGACCAATAGGTGGATTAACTGACTGAGTTCTGACCACTAGGTAGCTACTAGATCACTAGACTAAAAGAGATAAACAAAAAGTTTTGAGAAGGGACATCCAAGGCTACATACTGTGGGAAAAACAGAATCTGCAGAGATAATTTAAGTTACGAAAGAAACAAAGATTTGACTAAGGAAACAACAGCAACATCATCTTACCCTCCCAAGGATGTGAAATTTTTCAACAAAAAATTGAGACATACAAAGAAACAGGAATGTGTGACCCCAAAACATACACATACATAAACAGAAGCAGGCAATAGATGATACTTTTGAAAAAGCCCAAATGTTAGATTTGTCAGACAAAGGCTTCAAAGCAGCCATTATATGCATGTTCAATGAACTAGAGGTAACTACATCTAAAGAAATAAAGAAAGGTATTATGATAATATCTTATCAAATAAATAATATGAGCAAAGAGATAAAAATTATAAGTAAGAATCAAATTTAAAGTCTGGAGTTGAAATTTTCAATAACAAATTAAATTTACTAGAAGGAATCAACGGTAAATTTGAGCTAGCAGGAAAACATAATTCAGCAAAGTTCAAGATAGATCTATAAAGATTATAAAATATGAAGAATAGAAAGGAACAAATGATTCAAAAATGAACAAAAGTTAATAAAGACTCAGAGAAATGTGGAACATCATTAAGCCCATCAAATATGTATAATAGGAATACCAGAAGGGAAGAAGATATAGAAAGAGACAAGGAAATTTTTCAAAAGAAATAATGTCTGAAAACTTCCTAAATATGACAAAAATATCAATCTACATGTCAAAAATATTTAATATATTCCAAATAGAATTAATGCAAAGGGATCTACACCCAGACACATTAATGTCAAAATATTGAAAGTAAAAGAAAAAATTTTGAGAGCAGGAAAAGAAAAATGACTCATCACAATAAAAATTTTCCAATATGATGAACAGTAGACTACATGTTAGAAACATTAGAGGCAGTGGAATAACATATTCTGAATGCTAAAAGAAAAAAAAAGGAATATATACCAAAAATCATATAACCAACAAAAATATCTTTTAAAGGAAAAAGTAAAAGAAAAACAACAACTGAGAGAATCTGTTGCTAGCAAATCTTCCCTATAAGAAATACTATAAAGGAAGTTCTTCAAACTGAAAGCCAGTTATATTAATATGAGAGTAATTCAAATACATATTTTTAAAAAATTAAAGTGGCAGTAAAGGAAATTAAATGGTTATTATGAAAAACTGGTTCTGTTTTTCTTCTCCTTTCTTCTCCTGACAGATTTAAAAGTAATTCCATGAAACCATATGTACATCACTTTATTATTGAGCCTAAATATAATATAATATAATATAATATAATATATATTATAATATATTATATATAATATATATTATATAATATATATTATAATATATTATATA
>CAUYSK010013813.1:0-30787 GCA_963575035.1 Avahi laniger | reverse complement strand
AGCTTCCATTTGATCCTGCAATCCCATTACTGGGCATCTACCCAAAAGAACAAAAGTTGCTCTATGAAAAAGACACCTGCACCCGAATGTTTATAGCAGCACATTTCACAATTGCAAAGATATGGAAACAACCCAAGTGTTCGGCTTGTATACTCCTGGATAGAGCTGGAACGCATTCTACCAAGTGAGGTATTCCAAGAATGGAAAGACAAGCACCACACGTACTCACCATCAAATTGGTATTAACTGATCAACACATAAGTGCACATATGAGAATAACATCTATTGGATGTTGGTTAGGGAGAACGGGGGAGGGGGGAGGAGGGAAGAGGGAGGAGGGGACAAAGAGTGCAACGCGCACCACCTGAAGAATGGACATATTTGAAACTCGGACTTAGGGGGCGAAGGGGGGCAAGGGCAGCATACGTAACCTAAACATCTGTACCCCAATAATATGCTGAAATAAAAAAAAAAACTAGTGCTATGTTACTGATATCTACAAGAAAAATTCCTAGATATCATGGTGTTTCTTGCTACTTTAAACAAACAAAAAAATTAAGGAAATAATTATCCCATTCAAAGCTGATAAACTAGAGAAAATATCTGTAAGAATTAAGGAAATTAAGAAATAAATAGTTGTAAGTAGATCAATTTTTCATACTTGGGTCTGAGGTAAAAACATCCTTTTTTGCTAAATTTCCATCAAAAGAGTTGAATTGCTGTATTATTCTATTAGTTTCTAAACAGACCTTAAGTTATGGCTTTTTATGGTGTTGCATGTTTCAGTTACACTGAAGAGTAACAACGAGTCATAAAGATTCATGATAGGTGAAGAGAACAAGCTTTCTTGATTTTATTTCACACCACTTTATTGCTCTTTGCAGATACTATGTCTTTTACAAAGGATTTTTGACAACTCTGTGTGGAGAAATTCTACTGGCACCATTTATCCAATAGCACGTTCTCACTTTGTGTCTCTGTGTCACATTTTGGTAATTCTCACAATATTGCAAACATTTTCGTTATTATATTGGTTATAGTGATCGTGATCAGTGATCTTTGATGTTACTATCATAATTGGGGCACCAAAAATCATGCCCATATAGGGCAGTGAACATAATCCATAAATATTATGTGTGATTTTGCTGCTTCACTAATCAGCCATTTCCCCATTTCTCTTCCTCTTCCATGCCCCCTTATTCCATGAGACACAGCGATACCGAAATTAGGCAAATTAATATCCCTACATTGACCGCTAAGTGGTCAGGTAAAAAAAAAGTTGCATATCTTACTTCGTACAAAAACTAGACATATTAAACTTAGGGATTGGCAAGTTAAAAGCTAGGCCTCTCAGCTAAACAGTTAATCAAGTTGTGGATGCCAAGGAAAAAAGTTCTTGAAGGAAATTAAAAGTGTTATTCCAGTGTACCCATGAATAATAAGAAAGCACAATAGCCTTATAGCTGATATGGAGAAAGTATTAGTGGTCTGGACAGAAGATCAAACCAGCTACAACATTCCCCTGAGCTGAAGCCTAATCCACGGCAAGGCTCTAACTCTATTCAATTCTTTAAAGGCTAAGAGAAGTAAGGAAGTTGCAGAAGAACATTTAGAAGCTAGCAGAGGCTGGTTCATGTGCTTTAAGGAAAAATGCATCCCCATAACATAAAAGCACAAGGTAAAGCAGCAAGTGCTGACGTAGAGCCACAGCAAGTTATCCAGAAGATCCAGCTAAGATCATTAATTAAGGTGGCTACACACCAAACAACAGATTTTCAATGTAACCATAACAACCTTTCATTGAAAAAAGATGCCATCTTCTTTCATGACTGGAGAAGAGAAGTCAAAGTTTCAAAGGACGGGGTGGACTCTCTTGTTATGGGCTAATGCAGCTAGTTACTTTCAGTGGAAGCCAATGTTCACTTAGCATTCTGAAAATCCTAAAACCCTTAGAAATTATGCAAAATCTACTCTGCTCGTACTTGATAAATGGAACAACAAAGCCTGGATGATAGCACATCTGTTTATAGCATGGTTTACTGAATATTTTAAACCCATTTGTTGAGATCTACTGATCTGAGAGTTCTTTCAAAACGTTATTGCTCATTGACAATTCACCTGGTCACCCAAGCACTCTGAAGGCAATGTGCTAGAAGATTAATGTTGTTTTCCTGCCTGCTAACACAACTTCCATTCTGCAACCCATAGATCAAGAAGTAGTTTCAAATTTAGAGTTTTATTATTTAGAAACATATTTTATAAGGCTATAGCTTCCATAGAGAGTGGTTTCTCTGATGGATATGGTCAAAGTACATTGACAACATTCTGGAAAGGTTTCACCATTCTAGATGCCTTGAAGAACATTTGTGATTCATGGAAAGGAGTCAAAATATCATTAACAAGAGTTTGAAAGAAGTATGTTTAACTCTCACGGATGACTTTGAGGGGTTCAAGACTTCAGTGAAGGAAGTAACTGCAGATGTGATGGAAATATTAAGAGAACTAAAACAAGAAGTGGAGCCCGCGGATGCGACTGAATTGCTACAGTCTCATAATGAAACTTGAATGGATGAGGAGTTGCTACTTCTAGATAAATAAAGAAAGTGATTTCTTGAGATGGAAACCATTCCTGGGGAAGACACTGTGAGCATTGTTTGGAGTGACAACAAAGGATTTAGAATAGTATATAAACATAGTTGATGAAGCAGTGGCAGGATTTGAGAAGATTAACCCCAATTTTAAAAGAAGTTCTACTGTGGATAAAATACTTTCAAATAGCATCTGATACTACAGAGAAGTCTCTCATGGAAAGAAGCGTCAATCAATGTGAAAAACTTCACTGATGTCTTATTTTAAGAAATTGCCACAGCCACCCCAAACTTCAGCAACCACCACCTCAGTCAGTCAATAGTCATCAACATCAAGGCAAGACCATCCACCAGCAAAAGACTGCAACTTGTTGAAGGCTCAGATGATTGACTTTTTAGCAATAAAGTATTTTTAATTAATATATGTATATTGTATTTTTAGACATAATGCAATTGCACACTTAATAATCTAGAGCATGATGTAAACACAACTTTTGTATGTACTGGGAAATCAAGAAAATTATATGACTTGCCTTGTTGCAATATTCACTTTATTGCAGTTGTCTGGAACTGGACCCACAATCTCTCAAGGTATACCTGTAATGAGCTTGGTATCGATTACCCGTGGTATATTGCCCACTGTCAAAATAATAACTGTCCTTTCACACAGAGCCCTTTTCTGGAGTCTTTCTTGGAGGAAGAATTATTCTTTGTTCTATTGATGTCAGGCCTAGGCATGTGACATGCTTAAACAATAAAGTGTAAAGAGAAGTAAAGTGTGGACTTCTGACTTAAGAGTCAATGTGTGGTTCTCCACTTTTTCTCTTTCCACTTTGCCATTTCCCAAATAAAAGCTGCTCCTAAAGTTTTAGCCCCAGCCTCTGTGAAGCAAAGCTGAAACTGAGCCAGGATGGCCATTCAGTGGAAAAAGGGAATATTTTTTATCAGTGCCCCAGTAAGACCTTGAACACAAACTACAACATAATATAGAGTAAGTAGATTGATAGATACCTCAATCCAAATAATTAATTTATCTTTCCAGTGATTTATTTAGGAATCCACATATGATTCCATTCAGGAACTCTGCTGGAAGCATTCTGGGAAAAGTGTCCTTGCTATACTTAGGAGACACTGAAGATGAAGGAATTGGCCTCTGTTCTTTTGATGCTCTTGGTAATAACACCTGCAGCTGCTATAGCCATCTCAGAATAATCACAGAGGAAGACAAAGCCTAGAGATTCATAGAAAACCAGAATCAGAGCTCTAATTTGCTAGGCTTGAGGTCTTCCTTATCTCCAGATACATTTGAAGTGAAATAATCAATCCCTTTACTTTTAAAGCCAATTTGATTCAAGTTTGACTACTTTCTTAGATTAAAACGTAATAGGAGGATCATATGTATTCTAACCATAGTAATAAAAATTGCTATATATGTGCAATAGAATGAATCTTAAAATGTTACTTTTAAGTCTATTGTTACATATTATAATTTAAAAATAACAACAAAAAAACTCCTATTTCCACAAAATACCATTTTACCTCTGTTCCTAATGCCTGAGAGTCTGCTATTTCTATTGTACTTGGGTGCATAAAATCTAATAGCTCTGAGAAAGCAGCTTCCAGAGAAGCTGAGCAGCATTGCCAGATAATTTATTTCTGAAAATAGTGTGCAATAGTGTACTTCTTTCTTTCTTTTTATTCTTTTGTGAGGTAAACACTTTAAAGGTGTTCTTATTTCATAATCACAGCATTAAGGATTTTGTTGGTGGAACCCTTTGTGAGGATTTTCAATTTTACAGCAGCTTATAAGTGATTGGCAATGATTTGTGCAGAGTCCTACAACTTTGAGAATATGCAGCATTCCGCTTGGCAGAGATAGATGCTATACTTCAAAAAATTTTCCTGCATTAAAAATGCAAATTAGCATAATATTTTTCTGACTTCAAATTAATGTAACAAGTTGTTGAATATTCAAAGAACAGACATAATGTAGAACATAGTTTGCTTTGTAAAACAGGACAGAATTCACCTAAATGATGGTTTTCTATATGCCACCTAATTTGTTTTATATTTGAATAACCCATGGTGGTTGGTGAAGTTTGTGTTCGTGTTTATGCACACACTTATACACATTTCCTATGGAGGAGTGTAATATGAGCAATTTGGATATCCTTGAAGTCCCTGGAGAAGTTAGACACAGTCCTTTGTGAAAGGAAACTTCTTTCAGTTTATTTAGAAATGGGTTGCAAGGACAGTATTCTGGAAAGGGGCACTTTGATGGTAATTAACACCAGTCATCTGCAAGCTAGGAAACTTCCAGAAGAAAGGATGTGCCATTCATTGATGATAAACCACAGACAATTTCTATCACCGTCCATAGCCGTGAAACCTACATTCCACTTCACAGGTGTGTGAGGTGTGCTGTCTCACAGGGCTCCCCACTCAGAAGGGCTCGTGTGTGGTTGAAGGCTCCATTGGTGCCATCTTGAAATGATTAATACTTTCTGAATATGGGGTCTTGCATTTTTATTTTACAATGGACCCCCAAATTTTGTAACTGGATCTGCTCAGCTTTGATACTTTCAAGTCTTAAAATGTAATGATCAGGAAAAAAAGTCAAAGGCTGGGATAAGAAGGAATTATTGAATTCAATATCATACTTTAGCTAAAATGGAAGTTAGTGTTTGTATTATAATCTATGACATTAATTTCTAAAAAATATATATATATTCTAGGTTCTTGGATTTCTTTCTAATAAAGAGGAATGAAGTGTTTACATAAGAATCCTGAAGTTTTTTTTTCCTATTGCACATATTTATGATAAAATCTTACTTTAATTTTTAATATAGATATCATTTCTTCTGAAGTAAGCATTTTTCTAGCAAAAAGTAAAGCAAACAAGCAAACAAACCTACTAACAAAAAATATAAAAAGATTTATAACATAATGTTTTATTAACTAAATACTTATTAAATGACTTCTGTATTAGTTTCCTACGGCTGCTATAACAAAATACCATAGAGTGGGGAGCTTAAAAATATACAAATTTATTTCTCAAAGTTTTGGAGGCTGGAAATCCAAGATCAAAGTGTCAGCTAGCTTGGTTTCTCCTGAGGCCTCTGTCTTTAGCTTGCGATGGCCACTTTCTTAGTTGTACCATCACATGTTCTTTCCTGTGCCAGAACACTCCTGGTGTCTTACTCTTCGTATTCAAAGTTCCTTTTCTTATAAGGACACTAGTCCAATTAAATTAGGGCCTGCTCTAATGGCCTCAATAACTGAACTTAATCACCTTTTTAAAGGCCCTATCTACAAACACAGTCAACATTCTGAGATACTGGGGGTTAGGGTTTTAACTCATGAATAATCCTGGGACACAATTTAGCTCATAACAACTTCTGTGGGGAAAATACTTTTCCGTGTCCTATCAAATAGAATTGGAAAGAGAATGATAGTGGAAATCGACCTATAATGTAATAATGACTATAAAAATTTATAAATGCTCTTTAAGGTGAAGCATATACGGGGGGAAGTATATTTTTTCTTGGTGGATCTAAAAAACAGAATTCCTGAAAATGGATAAATAAAATACTTCGAAAAGGAAAAGCATCACATCTACCAGAATTTATAGAAAAAATAAGCAAAGTATAAAAATCCATGTATGTTTTAATGAATGACCATAGATTCTCTATGATTAAAAATATAGCTCACTGAAAGGAAAAGCATGTATGAAATGAAATGTAGGTTATAGTTCTAATTCATTCAGAATTTCACCTAAAATAGGAGATTACATGCTGCAGAAATAAGTACAAGGCTGTATAGTTAGAAAACCTTAAATTGAAAATGAAACGATGCTATTCAGTTGTATAATACTGCACAAATAGTTTAACGTCTATAAGCCTTGGTTTCTTTTGCTGAATAAATCAATACAATAATATTGTGGCAGAGGTGTCACTTCTTTGAAATGTCCATCTTCCTGCCCTTCCTCAGTAATAACAACTTCAATTTTTAGGTGAACAAATTTCTGCCTGAGTATAACACTACTTTCTCTAGGTTCTCCTGCAGCTGTGTTTGGTCCATGTTTAAGGTTAACAATTGTTTCCAGGTAAGTTAAAGTGCTTTTTGCAATCTTCTGAAAGAGTCTTCAAAGAAGAGGCTGCACTCTTTGCCTCTACTTCCTATCTTAACGTGTAAGACAAATGTAATAGCTGGAACTCCAGCATTCATCTTGGACCCATAGGAATCAAGGCCATATCTTAAGGATTGTGGATTGGAGAAATATAAGTAGCCTGGGTCCCTACAGAGTTTGTGGAGCCACGCCAGTATACCACACTATACCATACTTTCCTTGTCTACCTCTGGACTTGTTTAAGATAGAAGAGATATAAACTTTTATCTGTACTAAAATTCTATTAAAATTATTTTTGGCATCTCAATAGTATCAAATCTTTTTTGGGGTGTACATTGTAGATACAAGGATACAATAGCAATGAAAACTGGCTAGTGCACAACAATCATTTTTAGTTTCTTTATAAGCAAGGAGGGCCATCAAAATATGATTTTTTTAGGGCAAGATACTAGCCTGTTAATACATTAAAGAAAAATAACTTTTCTTTTTTTTTTTTTTTTTGAGACAGAGTCTTGCTTTCTTGCCCCAGCTAGAGTGAGTGCTGTGGCATCAGCCTAGCTCACACCAACCTCAAACTCCTGGGCTCAAGCAATCCTTCTGCCTCAGCCTCCTGAGTAGCTGGGACTACAGGCATGTGTCACCTTGCCCAGCTAATTTTTTCTATACATATATATATGTATATATATATGTGTGTGTGTGTGTGTTTAGTTGTCCAGATCATTTCTTTCTATTTTTTAGTAGAGACGGGGTCTCGCTCTTGCTCAGGCTGGTCTCAAACGCCTGACCTTGAGTGATCCACCCGTCTCAGCCTCCCAGAGTGCTAGGATTACAGGCATGAGCCACCGCACCTGGCCAAGAAAAATAACTTTTTTTATTGAACACTATATCCAAGTGGGAAAGAGGGAGGAAAATGGATCTTTAGAATATATCAGAGTTGAAAATATGAGAATATAAAATAGAATATTTTTAGATGGATCATTCAGGAGGTGAGATATTTAGACCAAGTGAATCATACAATATGGAAATAAGATAGGAGAGTAAATTGTTAAGCCAGCAACAATTAAATACAAAGGCTGAGTGGACAAATGACAGGAAATACTCAGGTAGCACAAGTACTTCAATTCCTCAGGCAGCAGGGATAAGGACCAAGTCAGGGGAACAGAAACATCAAGACTGTCCACATCTATTTGAAAATTCAATTTTTTAAACGGATTTAGGAAAGTAAGAAGATTTTTTTTATATTTAATGAATGGTAAATTTTTTTATTACTCAAATAAACTGGCATTTGAAATATTTATGGGCATGATTTTCCATCGGGATAAAAGTTCCTTTTTGGTGATCTGGTATTCTGGAAATTCCCTTATTTTCACTTTTATTTCTCTCTGTTTTATTTTATATATGACAAAAATAAAAAAAGCTGAATTTGTTTTACCTATATTTATTTAGATGCTTATGTAATTTTTTGCTATTATGTAACTGTTAGTTTACCTTAAACATTGACACATTCCACAAGCACTCACAAAATCAATGACAGGATCAAGACAGACAGTAAGTTAAATTGCTTTGTAAACTGTAAAGTGCTAAAACAAAATAAAATATGTCTATTACTATATCTTTGAAATGCAGCTTTCTCATTGTAACCACTGATGAGTTCAGTTAGTTCAAATCAATGTTCATGATTATTATTATGCCTCTCAAAGTGACATGAATTCTATGAGATGTTATGCAAATGCCATGAATATTTTGAAATATTTTCTAGAATTATTTAACACTTGATGATGATGATTTATTCTTGCCAAATATATCACCTTTTTGTGTTTTCCTTTACTGTAATATATTATACTCATCAAGTCTAAAAAGAGAGAATATCTATTAATCAATCTAGTCAGTGGTGATGATATACAAAGTTTAGAGTAAAATCCAGATACTAATACAATACTACTACTAGACTTTTATTAAAAGGAGAGATTTATCAACCAAGAGGGATAAAAGGGATTTTTCCATCATTCCTCAAGCACAGCTACTGATTAATCTTTCTATGTTTACAGAAAGCAAAAAGACTGTTCATGAAATTCTTTGCAAAGCAAACGTGAAATTTGTGTCTGTACTTCATAGAACAAGAATGTATTTGATAAAAAGACTTTCACTATAAAGAAACCTATAGAATAATAAAATGGAAAAAATATTAAGACATAAAGTCATCAGTAAACTTTATTAAATCTAAAATTCTGCACAACATTTGTTAAAATATTTCAAAATTACTGAAGGACACAAAAATTAGACCAATTAAACTTCATAAAAATTAAAAAGTATTGTGCTTCAAAAACACTTTCAAGCATGTAAAAAGACAGCTAACATATTTAGAGAAAATATTTGCAAATGATATATCTGATAAGAGATACACATGTAGAATATACAAAAACTCTTACAACTCAACAATAAAAACACAAACAACTCAATTTAATAAATGCATAACATATTTAGAGTGAAGATTCTATAAAGAAGATACACAAATGGACAACAGGCACTGAAAAGATGCTCAACATCAGGGGCTTAAGGGAAATGCAAGTCAAAACTACAATGAGATGCCTCTTCACACAGAATGATTATCATCAAAAAGATAGATAATTTACTTGATATCTTGTGATATAGAAAAAGTAATTAAAATAGGTAGGTAATAACAAGTATTAGAGAGCATATGGAGAAATAAAAACTCTCATAAACTGTTGGTGGGAATATAAAAAGTGAATAAGATTAAAATTCCAAGCATCCAGTGAAAATATAAGCCAAAGGGTAATCTGTTATAGTAAAAGCATGAATGGGAATATCCAATTTTAAATGACACTTGTTGAAAATAATTGGCAGCTAGCTTAAAATTCAGAAATTTCAATTTTTTGAATATATCTTCACATATAATTTATTTCACATATCATATCACATTGGTATGATTTTCTTCATATATCATATCTATTATTGGTTGTATATTCTTTATATATCATAGTGGCCATGATATCTGAAGAATATTCAAATAAAAAGTTAGCCTCCTCCCACGTAGTAGAAATCAAAGGTAGAACCAGATCATATAAATCCTACCTTGACATGAAGAGTATGAAGGAAATTAGTGGGGCAGGTGTTAATAAACTGTACCAAGTTGATGATAACAGGGCTTTGCACATTGATGAGGTTCTGTAAGAGAGAGAAGGTAAACTTCAGGAACATGATGGCAAAGAAAATAGCAGGACACTGCACTCCCAGTCTATTAAATAATTTTTTTAATTGAACTTTCCATCCCTCAGTTTTAAAAAACGTTTATTTGCAAGAATGTATTGTCTTGCTAAAACTGTCTATTCAATGGCCAGATTGGAATGTTGGTGGGTTCATAGCTTTACAAACTATCCAGTTTCTCAGCCTGGTTCTTGATTATATGTCAATGGCTCAGAACTAAAAAAAATAATAACTAATGAATCATCTTGACAGGTAAAAATGCCATCCAGTGACTTATAATAGTATTTGTTTATGACAAATTCTTTCCACAATTTTCCCTTATCCAATTGCTTTGATTGTGCCAAGTTTCATGAAGAAAAACAATATTGCTTAGAACCATTATCTTTCTTTGTACAGAATGTTTATGTCCTCAAGTAATTCTTTACAAGACTGAGAATAACTGGAATTTGTATTACTTATATTAATATAATACTTGCTTAAGTAGCAAAGTTCAAAAAACTATCTTAAAAGAAAAGCCAAATAATAACTTTTGGTTTATTAACATGTCAAGTAACTGTGAAAAATGAAGCATTTAATATTGATATAACTATTGTATCACAATTAAATTCGAAGTGCTTTCAACCTCATTGTTATGTAGTATTAAAATAAAGATGTCTCTCTTCACACTTCCCAGATGTCATTTGAAATAAGTAATGGAATACACACAAGGTGAATCATAAAAATATCATTTGTATTCATTAGAAACCTTTCCATTTTAATTGGCAAAAATTAATCTTGAACTAAATTAAGCAATACAAAGGAGAAGTGAGTGGCTCAACAAAACAAACCATGAAAAGGCAGAGATGGATATGGAAGCATGTTCAATCAGCTGAGGGATTTGAATAGTTGCAGGATTTCTCTTTCATTTCTCATGTCTGTGGTTCTATGTATTTAATCACCTTTCTGTCCTGGTAAAGGTATACAGTCCAGTCTTACTCTAGATGTGTAGCAATGAAAACTCAAAGCTCTGGATTTTCATCAAGCCAGATCAGAGACCCAAAGTAAAGAAAACTTCTCTCTTGATTTAATACATAAAATTCCAGAGATGAGCCTGATTAGCTTTGTAGGTGTTGTGCTTCTGAGTCTGTGTCAATCATTGTTTGTTATAGTGTTTGTCTCAGACTAGACTACCTGAAATTCATATGGAAATAAAAGAGACTCATAATAGTCAAATCAATTTTGAATTTTAAAAAACCTGGATTTTGTCACTTAATACAAAGCTACAGTAATGAGCACGGTAAGGTACTGGCATAAGAACAGACATATGAATCAGTGGTATAGAACCGAGAGCCACAAATAAGCTCTTAATTTATAGCCAGCTGATTTTCAGCAAAAATGCCAAGAAAATTCAGTGGGAAAGAAATCATCTTTTCAAAAAATTATGCTGAGACAATTGGTTATCTACATGCAAAAAACAAAGTTGGAGCTATGCCTCACACCATGGAAAAAAAGTTAAAGTGATAGCAGATCTAAATGTAAAAGCAATGACTCTAAAACAATTAGAAGTAAATATTTATGACGTGGTGTTAGGCAATGATTTCTTAGATATGACAACAATAGCACCAACGATAATTTAAAATACTAAAGTAGACTTCTTCAAAATGAAATAAGCTTCCTTTTTCCAAGAAAAAGGAAAAAAAAAAAACACCCTCAGGAAAGTGAAAAGATGACCCAGAGTTTGGGGAGAAGATATTTGCACAATATATATTTCACAATAGAATTATATCCATAATAATAATTTTAAAAAACTCTTACAATTCAACAATAAAAAGACAAATAACTCAACTGAAAATGGGCAAAGGATCTGAAGAGATGTTTTTTCTAAAGAAGATACACATATGGCCAAGAAACACATTAAAAAGATGCTCAATATTGTTAGTCATTAGGGAAATGCAAATCAAAGTCACAATGAGATGCAACTTCCCGTGACGGCTACAATCAAAAAGACAAATAATAACAAGTTTTGGCAAGGATGCAGAGCAATCAACACCTTTATACACTGTTGGTGGGAATATAAAATGATGCAGTCACTTAGGAAAATAGTTTTTCAGTTTCCCAAAATGTTAAATGTTTACTTACCATAGGATCCAGCAATTTTACTCATTAAGTATATAGCGAAGAGAAATAAAAAACATGTGCACATGAAGACTTACTCATGAATTTTTGTAGCAACATTATTCACAATAATCAAAAAGTAAAACAATCCAAATATTTATCAATTGATAAAGTTTAGAACACCCATACAAAAGAATGATATTTAGCAACAAAAAGGCAAGAAGTATTGATATGTTTACCTCATGGATGAACCTAAGAAAACATTATGCTAAGTGAAAGAAGACATAAAAAGCACAGAATGTATGATTCATTTACACTAAATGTGAAAAATAGACAAATATATAGAGACAGAAAAAAGATAAGTGGTTTCCTGGGGCTATGAATGAAGATAAACACATTGTTTCCTTTGTTTTTTTTTTTTTTAATTTAGGGTTATAGAAAAGCTGTAAATTTACATTAAAGTAATGACTAAAATTCTATTAATATATTAAAATTCATTGATTTGTACTTTTAAAATGGGTGAATTATATATGTTAAATTTTTCTTTTCTTTTTTTTTAAGACTAGTCAAGTGCAGTAGTGAGGAGGGGGGTTAATTTTTTCTTAATAATGTTAAAAAAGCATAAAAGGTCTATATAAGACAATTTTTACAATGTCTATCATCATGAGAGCTTGGCATACTGCCTCAAACTCAGTGGCCTAATGCAATAAGCATTAATTTAGCTCAAGAATCAGTAGGCCATCTCTGTGCATCCTCTGTGCTTAGATTGGTTTATTTATTCATCTGTGGTAAGCTACAGTCCAACTAGGTGGCTCTGTGAATTTTGTCTTCTTCATAAAGAGAAATAATGTATTGATTTAGTCAAAAAAGATGGACTTTAATGGAATTGTCAAGGAATAGTTCAATATTCCCCTGAATCTACTGAAAATAAAGATTTTAATAATCATATAGATAGGTAGATAAATGACTGATATATTAGACATTGAAAATATTAGACACAGAAAGAATGATAGCATTGATTCTTATTATATGGTAATTATGTAATATTTATTATTTAAAAATCATCTCAATATTAAGGCTTTAATAATAAAATTTAATTAAAGTAATAGCATTCCTAAATTCACATATATCCAGATATTTAATGTCTTATTTCTATTGGAGGTTGAATTATTGTTTGCATTTTAGAATATTATAATATTGTACTTTCAATATTTATATTTTAAAGAATAATCTTTTACAAAATATATAATTGAGTGTTCTGTGAGTAAAGTAACCTCTTTAGTATAAATGAAAATTTCAACTCTGTCACCTCAGCATCCAGTACATGATGACTTCAATACAGTTTTTCTTTACTTTTTTTAATTGAAAGAATGAATGACCTGCATTTCAGACATATTTTTGACCCTTAATATTGATGAGGTTATGTATTCTTAAAGCAGTGAACTAAGGGCCTTTCAAATCTTCATACCCATGGCTACAGATCCAAGACAAAAGTTTAAACTAATCTAGGAAGTTAGTTTTTTCAAGGTTCCAAGTGAAAGTGGCTTTGTTCTTTCATTGCATGATCCTAGCAGAGTTCTCTTCTCAGACAACACAGTAGGAGGTCCCATTACATGGACTTATTCCCTTTTGAGCAATGCCCCAGGCATTGGATAATTGCTCGTAAGATAAAGATCTACATTATGAATACACATAAATCTTTTGTGTAATATTTTACAAATTATATTTTTGTACTTTATTATCTTTGACAACCTACAGATGATTTTCAAAACATTTACCTCCCCTTATATTTTCAGGGATCTAAAGTATAGAAAGCCTTCTCTGTTGGATGTTCACTATACAATTCTCATTTAAAATATTTTTTTTTCATTCCTGTTTTGATTTATTTCAAGTCACCTATGTATCAAATGACAAATCAGTTGGTTGCTGACCTTTAAAAAATCCTAGAGCTTTAAGAGAAAACTGTAGGGAACCTGTTCAAAATATTGTTCATTTTATAATAACACTGCAGCAGTTTTCTTTTGCAAACAATTTGTAAGTAAAACTGAAAGCATTTTCAATAAAATTATATAACTGGAATTCATATTATTTTGTTAATATATACTCTCTATGATTTATACTTCTGACTGCTGTTTTTCTGGGAATGTGTTATTATTTATTTATTATTTTGTAACTGAAAGAATTAAAAGGATATATTATACATATATAAACTATATTAACATAATTCTAAAATAATAGATATCTCAAATTTTAAAAATATTTTGTTTAGAAAAGAAAATGACTTCCAGAATCAAGTGAGGACTTTACTAAACCAGTCTCCACAAAAGTATTTAAAATAATGTCAAAACAAATAAAACTAAACATTTCAGAAATTCTGAAATTAACAAAGCTATAGAAGATACTGAAAACGGAAACTTGTTCCTCCCACAAAAATGATTATACTTCTGTAAGGCAGCAGAGTTTGTAATGACTTAATTTGGGTCAATTTTTATCGCCTTTTTCTGCCCAGCTCAGTGGTGTGCTAGCTGTGAAAAACCAGCAGTCTCAAAGTGAACAGAAAAGAATGACCTCTTTTGGAACTCCACTAAATCATCTTCCACAGCCATTATTTTGTCCTGATTATTTATATAAGTACAGAAAGAACATTGATTAACTATAAAGGCTCTTTTTTAAGTCTGCTTTGCTGGAACTTTAAATGAAGAATCTCAGATTAAACTTTAAAAACACTCTTGAGGTTAAGAAGTCAAGCCTGGAACTCACCACTAGACTTTGCCTTCAAGACTTACACATTTTGGTGAATTCTCCTCTTCTGGAGGTCCCCAAGAGATCCTTAAGTTCCTTAGCCTTTCAAGAAGTGACTTTCCTTACTCACATGTAATGCTGGGAACCCTATAAACAAGGTACCAGGCCAGGTTTTTCTAAGAGGGCGTTTAAGTATTGGCTCAACTTTTGTTTTTTAAATCTACCTGATCATTTCTGATTTTATGCATCATTTTAAAATATGATATTAATTCAAGACCTTGGTAATAAAAACAAATTTTTTCCAATTATATCCTTTTATAAGGAGAACAGATTCTTATCGAACTTGTGCAAATAACTACATTATTGTGAACATAATAGTAAGGGTTTTTAAATTTTGAAGGGATTATGGAGTGAGGAAAAATAAATGATGGGAAATGGAGGAGTTAGGGGCTTGAAGGGGAGCATGTCAAAGGATTCAAGAGGGAAGACAGCTAAAAAAAGAGGAAAAAGCAGAACAATAGGAAGAAAGAGGGCTTAGAGGAGCCAGTTTGGGGAGATCTTAACTTTCCCAAAGTAGCCAATAAATTTTTGCAGTAAACTCATGCCAACAAGAGGGAAATGGACAGGATGGCGTATGTAATCATCAGGACTTTGAGAAAGGGGTTGGAGGCAACTGAGAATTCCCATGGGAAGAGCAGGATCAAATAGGAAGAACAGACAGGATTTTAAAAAGTAAAAGTTCCTATTAGGTTCTGAATATCAGCTTCCAATTAGGTCAACTTCTGACCATAGATCTCTTTTCAAAAAATCCTTTAAAATATCTTATTATCAGGTTTCAGCCAGGACAAATGGCAACGATTTCTGGCAATATTTAACTCCTTTTTCTTTCTTAAACTGAAAATACACCTATTTATTACAAGTGACTCAAAAATAAAACCAATAATCCTTTTATGACTTAACCATGGATACAAGAGACATCCCCAAAGACAGCTGCTGACCCAGTCCCACAGATAATCAAAACAGACTTAGACAAACACCAGCACTGCCTTTCCCCCGACCCCCCCAGAGCTGGGAGTGGTTAGTAGGATATTAGCTTCAAATGAGATGTGCTATGGTTTAAATGTTTGTGCCTCCTCAAAACTGATATGCTGAAATCTTAACCCTCAAGGTGATGGTATTAAGGTGCTTTCGATGTTTATTAGGTCATGAGAGAGCAGCTTTCATGAATGGGGTTATAAAGGAGCCTCACCTCCCCAGCTAAAAAGCACCATCTAGGAAGCAGAAAGCAGGCCTTAACCTGACACCAATTATGCCAGAGACTTGATTTTGGATTTTCTGTCTCCAGAACTGTGAGAAATAAAGTTCTGTTGTTTATAAGGTACCTAGTTCATGATGTTTTGTTAGAGTAGCCTGAATGCCCTAAGACAGGATGCAAATCACATTTTTTGCCTGGCAATATTCTTGGGGCCCCCGATATGATGGTTAGCTCCTTGTAGATGCAAGCCTGACAACCTGCATGCCTCAGCAGGTAGAAAGCCAAGCCAGCCTCTCAGGACACAAAATGAGACAAAGAGTAAAGCAAAAGCTGTCTTTGGAGGGGAAAGAGTCAATAACCAATGGGTACCCAACACCAAGTTCACAAAGGGCATAATCCAAAGAACTAATTTTTACAAGCGTCTTTTCATAGAGCGTATTACCTATCTGTGGAGATGAACATTAATGAAATGAATGTTAAATTGCATGTATAATTTCAAATTGATATAAGAGCCATAGGGGAATAGACACTAGTTCAATGAGAATAAATAACAAAAGAACTTGACTTAGAATACAAATAGGATCTCACAAGCACATGTATTTATGCTTGAAATATAAATAGTAACTGACGGAGAAAGATGAGAAATCTTTACAGGCAGAAAGAAAAATCTTGCAGATAGAAGACTCCAAGCCTGGAACAAACACTGTAGTATATTTGAGGAGCTGATAGAAAGCTGGAGTCGTGTGTGGTGTCAGGAAAGGATTATAATGTCAGCAAGGGCCAGAGCATGTGAGTCCTCACAGTCCTTGTTAAGTTAGTTTTGCCTTTATCCTAAAAGCAATGAAGAACTTTAAGAAGGATGAATTACAGAAGGCTGAGGCAGGAAGATCGCTTGAGCCCAGGAGTTGAAGATGAGCCTGGGCAATGTAGTGAGACCCAATCTCAAAAGAAAAATAAAAGGGGGGAGTGAAACTCAATTTTGCATTTTGAAATCACTGAGTAGAAGCTAATCTGGAGGGGGTCCTGTTAGTTGCAGCCAGGTAGAAGGCCATTATAGTGGGCCAGTGAGCGATTACATTTGACTTCACTATGGGTATGGAGAAAAATGGAGACAAATTAGAGCTACTTTTAGATTAATCAGTATTGGATTGGGTTTGGGAAGTGAAGGAGAGAGGCCTGTTTCTGACTCATACAACTGGATGGTACCTTCCATTGAGACAGGAGAAAAAAAATAAAAGGAAGGAAAAAAATAAACTGTAAGAGGATGTAATTTAGAAAAGAAGACGACAAAGTCAATTTTTACCAGTTTTTATCTATCTGTCTTTTCCTTATTTTGCTGCTCATCCACCTCTCCACCTACAGGTAAAGAGAAAACATTTGTTAGTGACAGCTTTGTAATTAATCCTGAAATAGAACTGTAACAATGACTTCTCTATAACGCTACAGACTAAGAGCAAGACTGTATAATGTCTCCAGATCTTCTTTGTCTAAAAACAATAAAAATATTCTGAAATTCTCCAATTTTGACTTAAGTTAGGATTTAAAAACAATACAAGAGGTACTTTCAAGTTGTTGCCCATTAAGCATGTAATCATATATTTTCCTCAGCAGTTGCCTACTCGTCTATGACTTTGAGCTTGGCTCTGGAAGATTAGTGTGAGCATTCCATTGCGAAAGCACGTGCAAAAATTTGGGAGTGGCCACATGGAAACTCTGCATCAAAAAGATATCCACCAAAGTGAGGAAAAGAGTCTCTGGGGACCTTTTTTGTTTTGTTTTTTCTTTTTTTGGCAGCACAGAGAGCTATGTCAACCACTATGGATCTATGCTAGAAGCCGCCATTTACCTGACAGAGTGAAAAACTCTGCTGAGTGCTGGGAAAAAGCAGAGATCGAATTGAATGTGGTTTGGGGAATGTTGAGTTTGAGATGCATAGAAGACATGAGGGAAATAGACACTTAAAATAATGTGCTAAACAGTAAGAATAGACAGATAATTAATTGTAAAAGGAAGGAAAGTCCAGAAATAAAAACAATGTTATGGAAGAAGCCAGTATATAACAAATATATCATTTTAAACATTAAAGATGGAATATTTAAATAAGAAAATCCCCATAATTAGTTAATAATTTCATCTCTTGATGGTAGACACATTGAAGTATTTACCTTAACATCACTTCAGTATAATTTTAAATACAAAAAAAAAATTCCAAGAAATTTTTAGGAGAAAATGTCTGCAAAATATGAAGTTGTTTTTGGATGGGGAAGATCTTTGCGTGAGAGGCACTTACAGTAGAAATTAAAGAAGGAGGATTTTAATATTGCAAACATATTTTAAATAAAACAGATGCTATAAACAAATCATAAATTTAGAAATCTCATAGAAATAATTAATATAGTAACAATGTCATTTTTTCAGTAACAAAAAAGCTAAAATATAATTTAAAATATATATATATAGCCACAAAAATTTACTTGAAAAAAGTAGTGATTTGGTTAGTTATCTTTTGAAAATCATATGTGAACAAATTAGCAATGCAGATTATGCATTACAGTGGAAGGTAGAAAATACTTCACTTAGGGCAGCATGGATATTTCCATGGAAATCTCATTAGTTCTCCCGCCAAACAGAAACATTTCCAGATGACTTGAGCGGAAGTACAATGAAATCAATAATTAAACATTGCATTTTGCCTATATTACTTTTTGATACTCATCTACATAATAGAATATGTAAAGAATTTTGTAAGCAAAGACCGCATTTCCTTAAAAAGTTGATTCAGTGTTCATAGAGCTGAAAATATCATGAGCATTTACACTTCTAACTATAGTTGTAAGGGTGTGATACTGAAAAGAAAACTGAAAATGATTACTGGAGATTTTTAAAACCTGGGTATTAGGAGAGCTGTCTTTTCCTCACTTTATTCTTTGTAATGTTTCCAAAGCACTTAACATGTTCAATTCTAGCCATAACTACGTAAGCCAATGTATTGATAATATACATATGTGTATGTTTATATACATCTATATATATAAACACATATAGTTTTTCTAAAGTTACCAACTGTTACAAAATTTAATAATTTTTTGAAATTACTTAGGGCCTAACACTTATTTTATAACATCCAATTTGGTTTTCTTTCTAATAAGCCATCCTATTTCCAGAATTTGGCAGGATATCTCTTTTTATTTCAATATTCTTTTACCTCTGTTGCGTATATATAGCCTGAAATAGTCATATTATTGCTCAAAAAAATGATCTTCTCCACGTAGACTTTGCTAACCAAAGCTAGCATTTCATCAATGTTACAACACTATTGTGTTTTAGTAGCCATTGCATGAATGCACAAGAATCAGGAAAACAAATAAGGACAATGACCAGGTGGGTCCCACACAAGGCCTGTTGGAGCAATGTTTATTGAGGGAAACACTGAGAGGCATAAGTAGTATCGAGTGTGGAAGTGTCCCTTTGCCCATAGCATCCTAGCCCAACACACAAAAGTCTAGCAAAGACAGGCTAATCAGATCTCAGAAGAGGAACTATCCTAGGAGTTTGGTTGGGGAGCTTTAACTGCAGGGAAAGAGGAGCACTGACCTAGTTCTCGGGATCTAGAGCCAGACGTACTACTGGTAGGTACACTGCGGGAAAACTGTGGCTTGTGCTCTATCACATACATAGCTCAGTGTTTGTGATTGGATGTGACAATAGCCATGCAGTCACAACTGGTTTCCATGGAATTTTCAGAAAAACCCTCCTTTGTGGGTAGTCCAATATGTATAGCACACTCTCAACATGCATATTGTGAATAAATGTAGAGCCACACCAAATATACAAATATAGGTGTACATGCATTGAGGTGTGTAGGGTATAACTGAAAAAATGAAATCATTTCCTTGATCTTAATATAGAAAAGTTGGTCTTCCCCTGAGAACTTAATTGAGTTATTTTTTTAATTTTAATTTAACTTTATTTTATTTTTCAGATGGGGTCTTGTTCTGTTACTCAGGCTGGAGTGATCATAGCTCACTGCAGCCTCAAACTCCTGGGCTGGCAGTAGCTGCTGTAGCTGGGACTAAAAGCACACTCCACCAAGACCACCTATTTTTTTCTTTTCTCTTTTCTTTTCTTATGTCTTTTTTTTCTTTTTTCTTTCTTTCTTTCTTTTTTTTTTTTTAATAGGAATTTGGGGCTCTCCTTATGTTGTGTAGGCCAGTCTTGAGCTCTTGGCCTCAAACAATCCTTCTGCCTCAGCCTCCTAAAGTGGTGGAATTACAGGCAGCTGGCCTTAATTGAGATCTTTTTAAAAGAAATTCTTAACTTTGACTAGGAAATTGCAGTTAACCCTATCACTGCTTTTAGGGGCCTAAAGCTTGTGGCTAGGCTTACCTTTCTAACTTTACTTTCAACCCTTCACTCTCATTTTTTCCATGTCAGCCACACTGGCTTACCTTCTTTCTCTTGCACAATTCAGTTCTTTTTCTCATCCACAGAGAAACTCTAACACCTGAAAACTCTTTTCTGTCATCTTCACATTTCCTTCTACTTATCATTTAATTCTCAGCTTCTATATAATATTCACAGAGACTCTCTGTCAGTTTCTCTTAACTCCTTTAATGTTCACGATCGTGTTTGTTTCTATCTGAAATGGTCTTAAATATTTACATATTTTCGGTCTTCATGCACAAAAATATTAATTTCACGAGGAAAAAGATGCTGTGCTATTCATTATTTTGTCCCTATGATCTAGAACAGTACCTGAGACTTAGTGGGTACTCGATGTACCAGTAAGTATTGAGCGAATGAATGAGAAAGTGTTATGCAGGACAGTGAGGGGCTGAGGCCTTCACATTAGGGCTCATTACTTGCCCCTGAAGAACTTGATACGAGTCCCTCACAACAGCTGTCAGTGTTTGAACTCACAGGAGGCCAGGATGACCAGGTGCCTGTGCGGAAGCAGTGGGTGCCTGGTGCAGAACTTTGCGGTGATTGGAGACTTTCTGTTTTTTCTCAAATATACTTTAGGGGGAAGAGTATTTGGAGCAAAGAAGAACCAAGAGCAGGAGCTACATTAGGAGGCAGAAATGGGAGCTTTCAAAGTTCTTTCATAGCCAAAGAGGTAAAAAACATTATAAGCAACAAATAATAAAGAAAACTGTTCTAAACATACAAGTTTTTCAGTTATTGCATTCTTTGTTCAGTAAACGACACAAGAACCTATTATTTTAGTTATTTTTTTTCTTTCATTCTCCTGGTGATTTTTAAAACAATATACGAAATAAAGCAGTTTGAGCAACAACATCCAAGGAGCTAACAAAGCCAAATTATTTTTTATTTACAGTTAAATTTAATGGAAATAATTAATAGCTGAGCAAGAATGATAAATTGAAGTAGTGACTTTTTTAATTGTCACTTGTCTTCAAAAATTCTTAAATATAGCCTAGCAAAATTAACATTTTTTTTTATGTTAGCAACTTAGAAATAGCGTTTCTATATCTAAGGGTATTTATCAATACATGTTCAATTTACACTGTACTATGTTAGCATACACACACAAAATGACCCACTAAAAATTGTTGTTCTACATAATGCAAGAAGAATAAATGCTAAATACTTAACATAGTTTATATATTATTTAATTATATTTTTGGTGCAAATTATAACATCTTACGTTTTAAATAAAGTGTGCTAGATTCATTTTTACTTATTTACAGAATTTCAATGAGTAATTAATTGAGAAAATTTTCTTTGGTTTGGCTACTATCTAAATATACCTACAGATTTTTTTCTTTGCTTTTTGCTTAATTTCAAGTGAAATATAGGAAATTTAATTGTAAGTTGGTAAAGAAAATTTTGCACGTCTGATTATAATTATTTTTCCTTTTTTCTTTAGTATTTGGTTGAAATAATAATATTTCCCTATGATACAAAGTAAGCATTAATGATTTAGATATCTATGGTATAATAGCAATAATATTTTTATCTATAAACCTTTATTTTATATATCCTTTTTATAAATTCTTGTTCTACTATAGCCCACATGCAGTGACAATAAGATTGTTAAAAACCCCTAACTGCTGTGGGAGAAGGGAGAGAAACTTTTATAAAATCTTTAGAATGAGAGGACTTTTCTTATAGTATTTTATTTAGAAGCCCTTTTCTTTACACTAGGTATCAGGAAGTTTTTAAAACACTGTCTCATCAGCAAAAAATATGGTATGGACTATCCAGATTAGACAGAATCATCACAGGAAACAGAAGAAACTGAAATTGAGCAGAGAGGAAGGCAAATATCTTGAAAATATATTGTTGGGCCTAAAATATAAACTTTGAGCAGTTCAGATAGAGAATAACAATTCTTTCATTTTGCATAACAGCTCAGTAGCAAGAGGGCAACCATCAAAAGTGGGGAAAAATGGAACGGAGGAGAAAATAAGGAAAAGAACAAGAGTCAGGATGACAAAAGGAAACAGCTTGGACAGAACCTGAAAATTGATATTTCCCACAACAACACTTCAACACTTGGTTAAGTATTTCAAAAATGACATTCCTGACATTCTAAAATAACCTGCTTGCTTTCTTTCTAGCTTTCTATGAAGGTCTGCAATAAAGATCGGCTAGAATGAAGTATCATGAGAGTAGAAATTATACTATTCTTTTTTTAGCATTGACTACTCCAAGCAGAGTGTCTGGCATGTAGTATGTACTCAAGTATATATATGGAGCAAATGCACAAACACTTGAATAAATGGATGGATTTAAAAACACGAATCCAGCAAGCATTGGAAAGAAAAGCATCTTTCTTCATCTCAACTAAGCAATATTTCAATTCCACAAATGTGCCAACTCTAACAGTAGGATACTCTTATAGATGTTCTGTGAAATTATCATTTTATTACCTAAGATTTCATAAACAAGCATTTCTATCCCCTCTATCAGAAAAGAGACATACATATGAATTACATTGTTTATTTTAATAATTTGGTTAACAAAAATCAGATGGTATTTACTTAGTAAAAAATGAAATGGTGTGCTCCAAGAATAAGAGGGTTCAATGCAACCCTTATTGCTCTTGAGTCAAAGTATCTGGGTTCGTATCCCAGCTCTGCCAATTAATTTAAAGGGTACACTTTTGGTACTAATAAATCATTCTAAGCCTCAAATTCTTCATCTCTAAAATGGGAATGCAAATAGGAACTATCTAAGAGAGTTCCTGTGGAGAATAAGTATGATAATATTGGTAAAGTAATTAAATATGACACATATGCATATGTATATTAGGAATATAAGTATTAATACATAATTTTGTTGTTAATTTTATATGTTCATATCTAAGAATTGATTGAGGAATAACTAATTGGCTTTTAAGAATTCTAAATTTGTAGACATTTTCATGCATTCTGTTTAAGAGGTAAAAGGCCTTTGAAAAATAGTGATAATTGAGTTAGATGGATTGTTTTCTATGTTCCTAACCTCTACATTTGTAACTGTTAAAATAATGCACTTTTTCAAATATATAACCTGAGAGAAAATGGATAACATTTAAAAGTAAGAATATGGTTTGCAGATCGTGTTATAAATCTGCTTAAAATTCAGTCACGATAATGAAGAATTTATTTTACAAATCCTAGGCCTCAACAGATCAATCAAAAAGAATACTTTCTGAATGAAAATCATGAAAACAAATCTTAATGTAATGAACATGAAAGGATAAAACTGTATGTTGATTAAAACATTTTCAGTTTTAAATGGATAAAACTTTATCATTTCCAAAAAGTTTTATTTAATTTTTTGAAAAAAGCTATTTTCTGAAATGGCAAAATTTCTCATATTTGTTGATTCATCTGAAGGTACGCCTTTGCTCACAAAATGTTCAGTTACCTTAGGTCTGTAATCACTAAGTCTTCACATTACCTGCTTCACATTAAATGTTGTAAATTATCTGTTTTCTTGTTTATCCTAAATTTCTATTTGAAATTCAATACCTAATATTATAATTAGTCACTTATGTAACATATACTTATTGTAGTTGTAGGCTCTACATAGAGTCAATATCCTTAACTTTGTATTGCTAATGAGAAATTCTTAGTAGTTGCACAATGAGTGATAGTTTTAGGTATATTAAAATTTGATCTTCTTCAAACCTCATTTGATAAATTCATTCATAAGCAAACATGTTATTCCCTATGAAGGCACTAAACTATATTGACTATTTACAAGGGCACCAAAGTTGGATTACATGGGTTTAAATCCTCTATAACTTGGTATGTCCATGCCTCAGGTTCTACACCTGTAAAATGGGAATGATAATAAAACAGAATGCATAAATTTGTTGTGAGGATTAAATGTGTTAATATTACAAAGCACTTAGAACAACAGCAGGCTTACCATTAGCAATTAATAAAAACTATTATTGTTAGTAGACACTATTTATATATTAGATACTAGCAATTCAAAGATATTAATAAGAATAATAATGAAAATGACAAAATATCACTACTATCATAATAATCACCCTGTATAATGAAAAATTTTCTCATTTATCTAGATAAAAGTAAGAAATATAGGCCTATGATGTAAGTACTATTAATTTCTCTATTTCAGGAATGACAAATTTGAGATCTGAAGATGTTAAGCAACTTACCCCAAATTGCCACTTAATATCTACTGGGGTCAAAAATGGAATCCAGTCATTGCAAATCTAGAAGCTATGCCCTTAGCCACCTTCTTATACTGCCCTCCCCTATGGCCCACACCTTCAACAAGTTCACAGTTTAGATTACAGAAAGGGAGGCTAAATTAGAGATGACAATAGAAAGTAAAAAGGCACACACGTTTATGTTTCAAAGGCATATGAAAGAAGATCACTGTAAGCTGGGTCTTGTAGGATGCATAGACATTCCCCACATGGATAAGACAGACATTTTTATGCCAGGAATGGGAGGCACACTATGGAAAGCATATGCAATACATTGGATCCCAGAGTCAAGGCCCAAAATGATGTGAACTAAGAGCATGACAATAAAGTGCCAGGGGTGGCTAAGAAAACTGTTTGGGGCCATGGCACAAAGGCTTTGTGATTCCATGCAAAAACATAGGCTTATATATTAATATTATAGTACATTAGGAAAACCTCATAATCCTAGCATCTGAAATGAAAACAATCATATGTGCTTTTTTCTTTTGTTTAGTAAAAATAATAGTTTCTATTATTACTTAATTGGCAACACAGTGAATGGGATAGGCTGGGATAAAAGTAAGACTAAGGCAATTATTCAAATAAGTGACTAAAATATTCACAGTACAGCTGTGGGGAAAAGAATAGGTTATAGAGCAACTGAGGCCATAAAATTAGCAAAAGTTTATATAGCAATGCTCTACACATAGTGAGAGATTGAGAGAAGTCTTTGATCACTCTGAGGTTTCTAGTGCTCTTTTCTATTTATAGCTTTCCATGTTTAGATGATATTGTTATTTATTTATTTGTGTAATAGACACAATCCAAAAAAGTATGGTTTGGAAAAGATGATGAATTAGATTTTGAGCACTTGAATCCTTACAATCTTAGAGAATGTAAACATGGAATCATTGAGTACATTGCAGGAAACAAGCTTTGAAGCCCAGAGAAAATAAAATCATAAAGATGGATGTTTTGAAATGCATTATCCCTTATGTACACACATAGAGTAACTCTAATAATTGGGGTTACTGAAAAAATATTGTCATCCTCTATTTAGCAAAAACTACTAAATTATCCTTCCTACATAGCTTTTCTTCCTACCATAATAGATCATTTTGATTGAGTAACAAATGACAATGTTGAATCTCATCTGAACCTGATAAAGGAAAGCAATGACGATTGAGAAATCCCATCACTCTTTGTGTTTCAAAAAAACAGCTCATAGCAAACAACCATACTGCCTTCCCATATTATGTGAATTAACCTCCTCCATCCTTCAAATAAGCTTTCTTGTCCATCCTTCCTCATGATTCACGTAAGACTTGTTGGTGACACCCTTAGCTGCTTCACTACAACCCATTTGTGCCTCCTTTTCTTTCAAATGATACTCAAAAATGAAAGTTCTCCCTATTGTAACATCCTAAACAAAAGCATCTCCTTAACTGATTCATTTTACCATCTACACAGAAAAAAATCAACAGTGATTAATTTTCATGGAAAGGGATACATCTTAATTCATGTCTCAGTTCAGCCATTTATTAGCCATGTAATTCTCAAAAGTATTCCCCAGTGTCCTTACCTGTAAAATGAAGTTTTATTGAGCCTCACATTTTAATGGTTTATTAGGTCATTAAATATGAAAAGTCTGATTTCGAATCAAAAGTTTAGCTTATCATATCTCAAACAACAAGCAGTACAATTAATCATAGTATATGCCTAAACTATTGACACGATTTTGCCATCTTAACGGCAGCTTGTTTATTCCAACAGCGAAGCAGCCTGGAGAGTGAGTGGTGATGAAATCACAAAAGGCTTTGAAGATTGAATATTTTCCCTTGCAAGAGGTGGTCAAAGCCTGGAAGAAGTGGCAGTCAGTTGGTGGAAGATCTGGTGAATATCGTGGGTGACAGAGAGTTTCCAAGTCCAGCCTCTGTAGTTTGAGCAGTGTTGTTTGTGTGACATGTGGTCAAGCATTGTCTTGCAAGAGACTTGGCCTGTCTCTATTGACCAATCTCAGCTGCTTAATCACAAGCATCTTCGTTATTTAATCCAATTGGTCGCACTGGACATCTGCAGTAATCAATTGACCAGGTTTCATGAAACTCCAGTGGATAATACCAGTGCTGGACCACCAAACAGACACCATTAGGTTTTTTTGATGAATATTTGGTTTTGGACTATGTTTTGGCATTTCATCTTTATCCAACCATTGTGCCAAATGCTTGCGATTATCAAAAAGAATCCATTTTTTAATCACACATAACAATACAATGTAGAAATTGTTCACCTTTATGTCGTGACAGCAAAGAAAGGCAAGCTTCAAGATTATTTTTCTTCTGACGCTTATTAATTCATGCAGTACCACCTACACAGCTTCTTTGTCTTGCCCATTTGTTTCAAATGATCCAATATTGTTGGAATAGTAACGTCAAACTTTGCTGCTAATTCACACATAGGTTGAGATGGATTTGCTTCCACTGTAGCTTTCAGCTCATCATCATCCACCTTGGTGTCAGGTCTCCCACATGGCTCATTTTCAAGATTAAAATCACCAGAATGGAACTTCTCAGATCATCTATATGCTATGCATTCATTAGCCACATCCTTGACAAACAGTTCACTGATATTTTGAGCTATCTGTGCTGCATTGGTTCCAGGACGAAACTCATATTAGAAAATAACATGAATTTTTGACTTATCCACGGTTTCACAAAAATTGGTCTAAAATAAAATTTGACAGATAATAACATGCCAAAATATGCATTTGAAAGAATGAGGATGTAGCTTCACAATAAACATAAAACAAGAACTGTCAAAGTGAAATGTCAGAGCTATCAACTGTCTAACTTACTACTTAAGGAAAACAGACATTTCATATTTATTAATAATTACTAATATTTATCTTAAGATTTTTAATCTAATCATTTATAGGAGAGAACATGTCTAAATCCACACCCACCCCCCCAAAAATGAGGAGACTATCATGCACAAATTCTAAGGTAATTTCCAGGGGACAATAAGATTGAGAAAAGTATTCCATCCCCATAGCCTGAATTGCCAATGTTTGAAATTTGGATTTAATTCTTGGCTTCCTCCTTTCTCTCATCACCCATTTTAAATAAGATACCATGTCATGTTGTTTCTTTTTTTTCAGACCTAATGCAACAATCTTAGTACAGATCTTATAATTCCTGGTTTACCAAAATAGGCTTCTAACTGCTGTTCTTGCTAGAAAACTTCTCCTCATCCTTATCTATTTTCACATTCTTCCAAAAGATAATTTTAATAAAAGAGCAATATGAATTTTTAACTATTCTGCCACAGGTTTTTATGCTTTCAGTTAACTTTCAGGAAAAAGTTGACTATCCTTAACATAGCATCAAGCTTCTCTGTATTCTGGCCAATGCTAACATTTTTAGTTTCATTTTATACTATTTCCCCACCCATGATCTGCAACATCTAATCTAGTACATCTTATATGTTACAATGTAAATAAACTACTCCTGGGTGTCCAAAAAAAATTCTTATAACTCAACAATTTTATAAAGGGAGAAAAATATTTTTTCTTTCTGATATTCAACTGGCTAACTCTTACTGGTTTTGAAAATTTTCCATGAATACCTTGCTCCTCTTCATTTAATACATTTATCAAATTGCACTGTTATCTTTTCTGTGTCTCTCAGTAAACCAAATGTACAGAAAGTAGAGCTTTTGTTTTTTTTGTATTAAAGTTCATAATGCCTAGACCAGGGCTTGTCACATAGTAAGTATACTCTGCATGAAGAAAGCAGTCCTGATTTACAATAAAGGGTTAAACAGAACAAAACCTGATCTACTGCTCATTTATCAACAAGTGAATTATTAAGTTAAAATTCTGTCTGAACATGATGTTGAGAAAATACCATCAAAATCCTTTATTAAACATTTGAATATTATTCATTATTTAAGGAAACTTTCAAATATTTGCTTGTAGTTTTTAGCCTCCATATTGAACCTGCATTACTTTTGACATAACTTATGTAAACACAATTACATTCTCTCTGCACTATATCATATAAAAACTACCAAATGGATTTTCACCAAATTTGGAGACTACATTTGGTATCATTCAATTTAAACTAAATATTGGATAAATTATACAAAATTGAATTTTTGAATACATGAGTAGAAATACACCTTTGTTTCATGATGATTTATGATTGTCTGGAGAAATAGGGCAGCTATTTATTCAACCCATGTTCAGTAACTGTCTACTCGGTGAGGTCATAGAGGGTCTTAGCAGGCTTCTGGAGCCAGAGTCTTCCAGAGTTTTTAGATAAAAACCCAATTCTTCCATTAAGCAGCTGAGTGACCTTTGCAATTTATTTGACTTCTTTTTGCATGTAATTCTTCATTTTTAAAATAAAAATAATACTGGTATGCAGTTTATATGTCTATTGTTTGGAATAAATAAAATAACACATGTATAGTGCAGCACAAGCACCTGTGACATATTTATTGTTGTTTTGGGGTTAGACTATTTTAGGGTATGAACATCCAGTGATGTAAAACTACTGAAAAAATCCAGACCTCATGAACTGTCTATCTTAAAGTAAGGCTAGATATTAATAAAATATTTGTGTATACTAATGCAAAATGTCAATGTTGAAAAGTCCTAAAAGAAAACATTGTTCTATGGGAGCTTATATTGGGCTTGAGGGCAATTAACTGAGTTCCAAATACTTCCCTGAGGAAAATATGACTTACCTAAGAATGTAATTTGGTGAAGAGGAAAGGGAAAATGTTCCAGATAGAGGTGACACCATGAGAAAGTTACTGTAATGGAGGAGAGAAGAATGAGGAACTGAATGAAAACTTATATTACTGTATGAAGGAAAGAGAACAAAGGATTATAGGACGAATGACTCTACAGATATGAGTAGGGGCCAAAAAATGCCATTGTCATCAGGGAAGTGTGCCAAGATCAGATCTGATTTATTTGAATGATTAATCTCACTTCACTGTGAAAAATGGATTAGGAAAGAGGCCAGAGGGTAACCTAGTTAGATACATATTGCAATAGTCCAAGAAAGAAATGCTAATAACTTGGGGGTTAAATCACTGATACTAAATATAGAAAGAAATGAATGGATTGAAGAGATACTTAGGAGGTAAAAATTGTTATTTGCTAATGAATTGGATTTAGAAGGCAAGAAAAAGGGATCCATTCTCAGTTCTGTAGAGGGGAAAAAGAATACTATGAGAGAAGAAACTCCAGGATTTTTAACCTTTTTAAGGTATAAGTGTTGGTGTCATTTTACCTGGATTTTTAAACAAGAGTCTTAAAATGTATTCTTCGTATATGATCTTGGAGACATTGGACACAGATTTTGGCATTAGGAATATATTTGATTTCCTTGTTCCTGAAGTTAAAGAGTTTGAAAATCAATTGTCTAAAAATGAAAGGAAATGAAATGCTTTTGATGCTCAAAAAAAAAAAAAAACACACACACAAGAAAAAAGCATTAGTTTTATTATAAACAGAGTTCAAATATGAATGAAAGCATGTGAATGTAAAGATCTGACTTATCCATTTAATAGTAACTATGCCTGTTACTATCACAATTCTGATGAAGAAAAATGGTTTTATATTTATTTTAATGAAGGGTAATTTTCATTAAAATACTAAAGCAGTTTTAGAAAGAATTGATTTTAAAGAGCTAAAGACAAGAATATGCAGATAAGATCAGGCCCCTTCAGGGTGGTACGGCTGTAGACTACTTACGAAAAACAGAAAAGAAAAATCTCTAATAAGCTCCATCAGGAACAAAAAAGGAGAAGTTACAACCGATGCCATGGAGATTCAAGATATAATTTACAAATATTACAAAAACCTTTATGCACACAAACTGGAAAATGTGTAGGAGATGGACAAATTTTTAGAAACATACAGCCTCCCTAGGCTCAACCAGAAAGAAATAGAATTCCTGAACAGAATAGTATCAAGGACTGAAATTGAAACAGCAATAAAAAACATTCCAAAAAAGAAAAGTCCTGGACCAGATGGTTTCACACCTGAATTTTATCACACCTTCAAA
>CAUYSK010013811.1:0-31400 GCA_963575035.1 Avahi laniger | reverse complement strand
TTTGTCACACATAGTTCATCCTAACTTTACCTGGCAATTGGATGACCGTCTGTGTTAGTCCGTCCGCTTTATCCAGAGGAAAAACAAACTTCCCACATCTTTGTCCTGGGAGGCAGTTTTGCAGCTTGGAGCTGGGAGCCCAAGGGAGGAAGACTCCTACCCTCCCACGGAAGCCAGGAGCAGGGGACGCTATCTCCTGAAATGTTTGTACCCCAGGTCCTTGAGAAAGACAGTCCTGTCTAGTCTTCAGAAGGATTTTATATATATTTCAAAGAGAGAAGAAAGTACTTATAATCACAAGTCTCCCAAGCTCTGAGAAAGGAAGGGAGAGAACCTCTTCCCTCACTTTCAAACTGGAGAATTAAGCCTCTTGTTTTTAAGTTGTATTTGTCCTTTCAGTGTGCACTAGCGCTGGGAACACTACCCCGGAGCTAAGGCTGGAGGCTATTTGCTGAGTGTGGATGAAAGTCCAGGGCGGGAGTGGAGAGAGGGGCCAAAGGGCAGGGAGGAGCCCGGCGGGGCGAGTGGTGGAGACACTGTACCAGGCAGAAGCTTTAGGCTTGGGGGTTGGTGTTGGGGCGGAAGGTCAGGTCATGTTTGCATTTTTGTTTGCCGTTAGCCTAGCCAAGTTAGCCCCATGGGTACCTGACTCTCTTTCCCCGATCCCCCGGGGGACCACTGTGTTCCTGGCAGAGCTTTCTGGAGTGACAGCAGCTAATGCTTGCACAGGCTCACTGCGTGCTGGGCTCTGTTCCAAATGCTTTCGTGTGTTAACTAATTCAGCCCTCACTACCACCCAGAGACGGGAAGTTTTCTACTGGGGATTGCAGGGAATATAAAAATGTGTCATATGTTCCCTGAACTTAATGAAAGAGATTATAATGCAAGAGTGAAATAAATGCATGTGCCGAGAGTACGCACTAACCTTTTCCCCTTTCTCTGGCTGCGCTGCATACCCTGTTACAAAGAATGCACATGAGGTCATAGATATAAATGCTTGGAGGGTAATCTGTACATCAGAAGTCCTTAGTAGGTGGCAGCATTTTATTATTGCAGCTATTATTTTGCTGGTGATATCTTCACGTGTATAGATACTACCTGTTCAATGTGATTAACACCCTTGAAGGCAGGAAAACTTCGGATATTTTGTGGTTCCCAGACTGGGTCAGCACCTTATACAGAGTAGGCACCTGATAATCATTCACAAAAGATGAGAATTATTGATTCCTTAGAAGTGATTACAACTTACCGTTTTTCCATTTAGGCATAGGGTCTTTTGGGGAGGTAGAACTTCGACTGAACTTTGTGAGTCCTCCTTAGTTACTTACTTAGATTTCTATTTTTTCTTGAGCCTATATTCGTTATTTAAATTTTGCTAGAAATGGTGCACGTCACTTAGGTTTTCATACTTAATGGCATAAAGCTGTACAGAGTATTTTCTCTCTTAATTTCTAATCTCCTCTGTAACTGTGGTCTGTTTATATGTGCTCAGTAAACATTTGTTGAGTCTGATTGATGGTTTTAGGTCACAAACACGGAATAACCCGGTGAGGGCGGGTGCGTGTATGCATCCCTGGGGAAGCCACCTTGTGTGCACAGTTTGGCATGAGACTTGGTATTGTGAGACAGTTTCCCTGCCCTGGCTTGGTGGGGGGGAGCCCAAACGAGGGTAAAAGAAGCAATTCCTGGCAAGGAAGGGTCATTGTTGTCTGCTGCAGGGAGCTGAGCTGAGTGTGTTTTCCTCTAGTCTGGACTCTAGGAGGAGAGAGAGTGCTTTCTAGGCGTCAGGGTCAACCCTGAGCACCACTGGTGTGATTGTGGGGCTCTCCAAGGGCCACTGGGCTGCTAATTTCCTGCCACCTCACCCGAACATCCCACCATTCATCATTCTTGGGGTAGATAACAGAGATAGCAACCTTGACTCCAGAAGGTCACCATTCTCATGACCCCTTAGGAGAAAAGGAGACAGAGAACTTCCAGATTTCTTACCCAAATTCCTATTCCTCACCCTGATAGCCCAGGCGTCTTCTTGGGAAGCACTGGGAGACCTGAGGGAACAGTGTGGGTGAGCAGGGAAGGGTGGGGAGATACAGTGTCTGGCTCTCCTCATCGAGGTCCTGCCATGGGGCTGAGACAAACCTGCAGACGGGAGGAAGAACGAGATGAAGACACGGGGGGTTGTCTGGAGCCACCTGATTCTCTCAGTTTCAATAACAAACATAAAAGACTGAATTGTGGAGTGCGGATGTTTGGAAAGGATAACAGGAGATATTCATTCACCCATTGGACTCGGTACTGTTGATTAAGCATATAATAAAGTGGTATAAGTAGTCCATCCAGCTAATTTCTTGTTTTCTTTTCAAACATTGTAAGTGCAAACCAGATAGAGCCCTCTTCCGCCTTATCAGCAGTGTGATATATTAGGCTAAGTGCTTATGTCCAGTTAGCTTTACCATTTGTCAGTGAACCATTTATAAGGCAGCCAGTCCTTCTTATCATTAATATGAGCAAAGCAATCGAGGTGGGTACTGCTCCGCGTACCAATGTGCAGACAGGATGTTCAGCTGTTTAGTGCCTGTGCAATGGCTGGCAGGAGGCCCTGGAGGTGACCGAGGGCTCTGGCTGGCAGCCTTTCCTAGCAGTCCTGCTGGACTGGCCTCCCCGCTCCACTCTGAATTCTCATCTCTGTCTCGTTTGCAGTGGAAAAGCACTAACTGATATTTCTCTTTCCAAATTTCTTTGCAATGTTTCCCATAGAAGACGAACTGAACATCAACTCAATATTATTTCTGATACTCAGTTTTCGCAAGAGATAGCATCTCTGGCCCACGAGGACAGCATTTATATCATCACAACTGTGGGGCTTCGGTGGGAAAAGGGTGACGACATTTTTCCATTTGGACAGCCATTTCTTATCTAAACTTATTAAACGGTGAGCAGAACTGTTTGCTGTTGACTGTCCCCAACCATGAGTGCCAAAGCAAACACGCAGAGTTTGGATCAGTGACACATTGCTGCATAAGTGCGAATAAGTCTCAATGGAAAAAACAGACTTGAAAACAGTACTTCCTGGCTCTGCATTCACGGGGCCTCCCTCTACTGACACAGAAATAGTATCCCAGGCCGGTCCAGGGCCCCTGAACCAGGGAGGCACTGCCCCGACAAACTGTGGACGCCCAAGAATGTGTCATTTTGTATAAGAATATTTTATTCAGATTTATGTGACTAATGATGAATTTTAATTGGAAAATTATTTTCTGGCATAAAATTAATTAAGCCAATTTAATCTCTTAATCAATTTTTATATAGTCTAGTTAAACCATTTTTATTTTTCTAAAAGTTAATTAATGAAACGTTTTCCATTTTTATTCCTCAAAAGTAATTTCCATCAGGATAAATTCTTATCCATTTATAACAAAGATCTGATTAGTCAATTAGTTTTTGTCCTCATCAAATTTTCCTGATTATAGTTTTTGCCACTGAGAATTTTCTTTTATGGCTAGATCCAAAGTTTCCTTTTGTTTTGTTTCTTTCCCTATGGCAAGTCCAATGTCCCAGGCTAAATTTTGCATATCTAAATTTTGCCAACAATATTCTTTTAAATTGATTTTCAGTTTGTGACAAAGTTTGTAATGTGCAATTCTAACCATTGTCCAGATAGGTAGGTGGACTATTTCTGCATATAATATTCATTATGAATTTATAAAACTTGTCTATTTTGGTGTCGTTATGTTCTGAATTCCCTGGACAATCATCCCTTCACATAGAAATGTAATAATAAAATTATACATTATATAAGTGCTATAAATACAGTGGATGTTTCTAAAGCTAAGTTCTGAATGAAAGGACAATATCCAAGCATACATCTAGCACCTCTGTCATTGACAATCTGAATTAACGGAACAGATTAGGGATCATACCTTTTTCTGTAAAGGGCCAGGTAATAAATATTTTCAGCTTTACTTGCACATTCTCTGTTGCAGCTACTCAACTCAACTGCTGTAGCATGAAAGCATCCATAGACTATTCATAAACTAATGAGCTTGACTGTGTTGCATTAAAACTTTATTTACACAAACAGATGGCAGTCCAGATTTGGCCCATAGGCTGCAATCTGTCGATCTCTGGAATAGATGAACGTTCATTCTCTTATTTCTTTCATAAAACTATCTTTTACTTGTCAGGATTGACCATGGACTACCATAAAGAGAGAGCTCCTGGAATGCATGTTAGAAAAGTTTTTCTTTTTACCTAGTTATAAAAAGCTCTGTATATATCACTGGGGTCATATATGGTTTTCTTAGAGGAGCTTGACACCCTGCAGACTTAAGAACCATAAAACCTCTTCTGATTGGATAGAGAGAAGATAATCATTTTCCCCGCTTACTGAAAAAGGAAGCAAAAAAAATCACCCCGACCCACATCACAGGGTTAATTACGGATGGAGCATGTTAGACAATAAAGTAAAAGCTAATAGCCATCAAGGCATGACATTAGCCTTGTTGTCCAGTCATGGCCTGGAGTCATTAACCCACCTGGGCACAGCAGACAGGCTCTGGACTTAACAGAGCAAATGTTACACTCTACACTTTGATGACTCCCCTAAAAAACAAAAGCAACTAAAACAAACATAAAAGCAAAACTCATTGCAAAAAGTTTGAAATTCAACAGGAAATATACTGTACATAATGGAATTGAATTCTTGAATGATGTTCTTCTGGCCTCTGAGTGAGAATAAAGGTTGTGTTACTTAGGAATGTTTTCAGCTGCACACAATTGCCTGAAAATGCTAATAGTGTTCAAATAAGCCGAGGTCCAGAGGTAGGTAATCAATCATTGGTACTAGTTTAAATAGTTCTGTATGCCAATCAAAAGCCCGGGTGTTTTCTATCATTCTTAGCTTGTTGAACTTTGGTCTTTACATTTGTTTCCTCATGGTTGCAAGATGGCTGCTCCGTCTCCTGCCATTGCATCAACATTTGAAGGAGGAAGAAGAGGTTGAGTCTGAGCCACTGACTCTGCCAATAAAAGGACAGCAGAAGCCCTCCCAGATTTCTGTTTATGTCTCATTGGCCAGAACTGTCTTTCCTGACCACTAATGGCTACAGAGGAGAGTAGGAAAGTGAGTATTTCATTTCGCAGTTTCTATGTGGGGGTGGACAAAAGGAGAAAGGGATCAGAAGTGTGTGTGTGTGTGTGTGTGTGTGTGAGCAACCAGCAGTGTTAGGCATGAAGTGTATCACCACTTTCCACAAGAACAAGAATCTGGATTCACTGATTATAGCAGCTAATGTTGAAATTGACAGGCGAACAACCCATTTCTACAACTGCAGCTGGTGACAGAGAAGCCAGCAGCGTGGCTGTAAATTCTGAAACATGCTCTCATCACAGAACTTCCCAGAACTTTGTTTTCTCAGGTCCCTGCTCCCCTCCAGCCCATGCTTGACGGTATCTGAGTCAACAGCAGTCCCCAGGGCACTGCCGCAGGCATCATGTGGTGTCTAAAAGGGTTCAACAGAAGGGACAGACTTCTGGGTATTCACCCAAAGGAGATGAAGTCAGCACCTTCCTGTGAAAGTTGATCATAGAAATTGGGTCAGTCTTGTCACTCCCAATTGAAACAGAGTCATTAAGTCAGGGAGAAAAGGGCGCAAATCATTGCTCCAAAAGCGTAACTCTCTGCAACCCTGGCAGCTGACACCTACCACAGGAACTGGGAACCGGCTTTATCTAATGGCTGCTGAAACAGCCTGCTGCGACTCTCAGGATGCTTTTGCCCACCGCTCCCCAAATCCTTACTATTGCCAAGAAAATTTCTCCAAGCGTTATAAAAATATGTAACATTTCTCCTTTTCATAAAGCCTCTGATCTTCCCTTTGTTTCTCAGAGGGCACACTTTCACTTGTACTGAATTCAGGCGGTGACTCCCCAATCTGCAGATTTTTAAGAAACAGAAAATAAAGCTGTCCATTTTCCCTCCGCAGATCTCTTTTGCTAACCCATTATTCCCAGAAGCCAAGATAGGAAAACAACCTGTGTTTGCCAAATGATGAATGGAGGAAGATGTGGCGCCCAGTATAGTATACACAGAGGGATAATATCCAGCCTTAAGAAAGAAGCGTGGAAATAAAATGTGCCACTCGCCACAACGTGGTTGAACCTGGAGGACACTATGCTAAGCGAAGCAAGCCAGACACAGAAGAAAAGCACTGCAGGATGTCACTTATACGTGAGATCTAAAAAATAGAAAGTGAACACACGGAAGTACGGAATAAAACAGTGGTTACTGGGAGTGGCAGAGGCGAAGAACTGGGAGATGCAGATCAAAGGATACAGAGTAGCAGATACGTAGGATGAACAAGTCTAGAGACCTGACGTGCACCATGCAGACTATACTCAACAATATTGTACTTGGGATTTGTGCTGAAAGAGCAGATTTTAGGTGTTCTTGCCACATACAAAAAATATGTCACTATGTGAGATGAATATGTTAATTTGCTGGACAATTGTAACCATTTTACTATCTATAGGTATATCAAAACATAGTGTTGTGTACCTTAAATAAATACAATAAACGTTTTATTAAAAAAGAAGGAACAGTTTCCCCTTGGTGAAACAGGGGAGCTGGGTGGGACTCTTTTGTTTTATTTACTAGAAGTCTAAAGCCGAGGTGAGCCAACTGAGAAAATTCTGTTTGTATTTGAGAGCTGTTTATTAGAAAGAAATAGACTTTTCCCTGAAGAGCCCGTTCTACAAACTGAGAGGTCCGATTGGCCTGTCCCAGCCCTCCTGGTGCAGATGGACAGCAATGAGGACTCAGAAATGGTGGGAAGTGTCCTCATCAGACAAGAAAAACTTAGAACTTCAGGGACCCAACGTAGGATGCGGGACAGAGGGCCCCTCCCCTCCCACTGCTTTCCAGTAAATGATGGCCAGTGGTCACATGCCTCCCACAAGGCACACTGTGGGACTGTAGCTCTCATCTGGGCAGAGACGACTCCCCTTTGAAACAACTAGTTTTGCCCTGGAAGCAAAAGAGAAAACCCCATTCCTTCGTTTACACTTTGTTCTTTCCTTACAGATGATTCCAAGTTAGATTGCATCATATACGCAAATAAATACTCTACTTTTTGGGCTTGGTTTGGTTTTGCTTTAGAGTAGGGGTTTGTATGTGTTTGTCTCGTGACTAGGTGAGTGTACTGGAGATTGGAAAGTAGTTCTAGTTTAGACCAAGTTTCATCTCCATAACCGCAGAGTAGAATATCCCTGGATGAGACCAGCCCGAGGGCCCCTGACTGACCAAGATGTCGCACAGGGCCCACCCTGCTGACTCTAGCCTTGTCTGGCTTCACGGATCCCATCCTGACTGAAGGCTTACTTAGTTTCTCTGCAGAGCACTGACTTTTCGTTCAGCAGATAAATTCTGTCCCTAGCTTCCACGGATGGAATGAATGCACAAGAAATAATACCTATTGGAAAGAAACTGCCCTACATCTGGGCTGGATCAAAAGTCCGGGTTCTGTTTGAATGGCTGCCCTTTTGGGGAATAATTTACATTCTTGATGAAAATTCTCTAGTAATGTTCTGATTTATCTTAATGAGCTTAAAAGTCTTACAGATGCAGAAGACTGAATCATGATCCACATCTTTCACCTCCCACAAAAATCAACTCACGCTGGGTAACAGATTTAAACCTAAGGAGTGAAACTATTAGAATTCTAGAGGAAAATGTTGGAAATACTCTTCTAGACATTGGCCTAGGCAAAGAATTTATGAAAAAGACCCCAAAGCAATCACAGCAACAACCAAAATAAATAAATAGGACCTGATCAAATTAAAAAGCTTCTGCACAGCCAAAGAAACTGTCACAAGAGCAAACAGACAGCCTACAGAATGGGAGAAAATTTTTGCATGCTACAAATCCGATGAAGGGCTAATAACCAGAATCTACTTAGAACTCAGGAAAATCAACAAGAAAAAAATCAAACAATCCTATCGAAAAGTGGGCAAAGGATATAAACAGCAACTTTTCAAAAAAAGACAGAATGATGGCCAAAAAACATATGAAAAAATGCTCAACATCTCTAATCATCATGGAAATGCAAACCAAAACCACAGTGAGATATCACTTATCTGCAGTGAGACTGGCCTTTATCAAAAAGTCCCAAAACAATAAATGTTGGCATGGATGTAGAGAGATAGGAACACTCATACACTGCTGGTGGGACTGCAAACTAGTACAACCTCTGTGGAAAGTAATACGGAGATACCTTTAAGAGCTACAAGTAGAACTACCATTTGATCCAGCAATCCCATTACTGAGCATCTACCCAAAGGAAAAAAAAGATATTCTATAAAAAAGACATCTGCACTAGAATGTTTATAGCAGCACAATTCACAATTGTAAAGCTGTGGAAACAACCCAAATGCCCATTAATACATGAGTGGATTAATAAAATGTGATATATATATATCATGGAGTTCTATTCAGCCATAGAAAAGAATGGTGATATAGCACCTCTTATATTATCCTGGATAGAGCTGGAGCCCATTCTACTAAGTGAAGTATCACAAGAATGGAAAAACAAGCACCACATGTACTCATCATCAAATTGGTATTAACCAACCAACACTTATGTGCACATTTAGTAGTAACATTAATTGGGTGTCGGGCAGGCGGGAGTTAGGAGGAGGGGATGGGCATGTACACACCTAATGGGTGCAGTGAGCGCTGTCTGGGGGATGGACATACTTGAAGCTCTGACTTGGGTGGGGCAAAGGCAATATATGTAACCTAAACATTTGTACCTCCCGTAATATGCTGAAATAAAATAAATAAATAAATAATAAAAATAAATATGAAAAAGAAGCAAAAATTATAAAAAAAACAAATGGAAATATAGAACTGAAAAGTACAATGAAAAAGTGGGTTTGAACACATGAAAAAATATATCTTTATTTTACACAACAAGTCTCAACATCATAAAGATGTCAGTTTTACCTAAGTTAATGTATACTTTTAATACACTCCAATCAAAGAAATGGGAGTCCTGGTTGGATGTTAGATATTTATTAAGAAATACTAACCAATTTTCTAAGTGTGGTGGTAGCTACAGTTATGCAGATAAATTTTTATTTTTTTGAGATAGTAAAATACAGAGATTTGCTTCAAAATAATAGTTGATGTGCATAGAGATGAAACAAGATTGGCAATGTGTTAATTTATTGATAATTGTTGAAGGTAGGTGATAACTATGTTGAGTCTTATATTCCTTTCTCTACTTATGTATATGCTTTGGACTTTCCAAAATTAAAGGTTTAAAAAAATGTCTTTAGGATCTAGCGATTTGCAGGTATTTTGTTTTGGTGAGGAAAAAAATAGGTGACATAGAAGAGGCTGGAATTCGAGCAAGATGAAGGTAGAAGGATAAGAGCAAAAGAGAGGAAGCATTGATTACAGAAGCCTACAGAGGTATAAACTGAGACAACCCCAGCCAATCCATCCACAATGCAGTTTATTAAGGACATAACTTCAGAAAAATGACATACCTGGTCTTCCCTAGAAAAGGTTTTTTGAAAGAAAAGAAACTCAAAGGAAATAATAACAGAATCTTCAGAAGTACTTTAAACTCTCTTTCAACATCACTCTTAGTCTTTTATTCTTATACCTCCTTTTTCTCCTGAACATGCTTTTCCTTTAGACACAATACAAACAAAGAGATAAAAATTTTATAGTACTTTACTGATTTTCTGTTTTGCTTGATTACTTAAACTGGACAACAGTATTGCTTTCTGGTCTTTTTATTGTAAGTAAATAAGTAGAATATTAATAGTTTCTAATCTGTTTTCCAAAGACAGATTGTGTGGGTTAGAATCTGGCCTGTATCACATATTAGGTGTGTAACTTTGGGCAGATTACATATTTTCTATCTTAGTTTCCTCATCTGAAAAAATGCAGAATGATAGAACTTAGGATGCTGGTTAGGAACCGTGATGTCATGCACTTATTGCGGATCATCAGAGAGAAGTTTGGACACCATGTATACAAATGTCTACGGCCATTGACTATGCTCCATGCATGGAAGACATGGGCAGTTTATTCCTTTAACCTGGGGCTTGGGACTGAGTTCCTTTAGGGTATGGTATTTAACTCTGTATTTCTCCACTATCCACTTGCATTAGTTTCCTGTGGCTATTGCAACAAACTGCCACTAACTTGATGGTTTAAAAAAAGAGAAATGTACTGTCCCATAGTTCTTGAGGCCAGAAGTCTGAAATCAAGATGCAGGCAGAGCCAAGCTCCCTCTGGACGTCTTAAAGAAGGTTCCTTTCCTTTCCTCTTCCAGCTTCTGGTGACTGTCACCATTTCTTGGCATGTGGTTACCTCACTCCAATCACTGCCTCCATCCTCATAGCATCTTCTCCCCTGTGTGCTTGTCCCAAAAGCCCCTTGGCCTCTCCTGTAAGGATACATGCGATTGTCTTTAGGGCTAACTCAGATAATCCAGGATAAACTCCTCCTTTCAACAATCGCAATCACATCTGTGGCCGTGTAATGTGGTATTCACAGGTTCCTGGGATTAGGGAGAAGACATATATTTTGGGGGCCAGACACGCACCACCATGCCCGGCTAATTTTTTCTATATAGATTTTTAGTTGTCCAAATAATTTCTTTCTATTTTTTTTTTTTAGTAGAGACGGAGTCTCGCTGTTGCTCAGGCTAGTCTCGAACTCCTGATCTTGAGCGATCCACCCGCCTCGGCCTCCCAGAGTGCTAGGATTACAGCCGTGAGCCACCGCGCCCGGCCTAAAACCTAGAGTTCTTGTAAAAGGATTGGTTGGAGATAGAATTTTGTAGTCTTCAGGGTATAGATGGTTTCCCAACTATGACCCTAGAGAACATCAAGAAGAGAGAGAATATCAAGGCAGAGAAGAGGTCTGATGACTGAGCCCTGTTTGAAGAAGACATTTCTGTCACAGGTATCTAATGAGAAACCCCCACTAAACATACGTGAACACCCTTTCAATTCAGAGGCATCAGCTGCAGAGGCAGCTGAAATGACAGCAGAATTCTTCAGGGAACTGCTGAGACGATATTTGCTATTTACCACACCAGGCCGAGACAACCCTGAGTTCAAAAAATGTTGCTGTTTTAAACTTCCATCGCTAGGCTCAAGGTCCACTGAAAGAAAGCTACAGCAAAGGGGTAACCTCTAATAATGAATTCATGTCTTCATTACTTTTGTTTGGCTGCCTAACTTCAAGGTGGCCCAGGCTGCCGGACACCATTTCTGACTCATTCTGGATGCTTGGAGTGCTGTTGAGATGAACGGCCATGACATTTTTATTTTATTTTACTTTTAATTTGAGAAGTAACACATATGCCTCGTTAAAACTTTAAAGACTTAGGACATATACAAGTAAAAAGTGAAAAATATCAATCCACTCTCTCCTAATTACTCTCCTCACATCTGTCACTACCAGAATTAACTATTATTTTTAGTTTGCGGTTTATCTTTCCATATCTTTTCATGTATATAATTTTATATAACCCAAATTGACTCATATCATGCAGATTATTTGCAAGTTCTTTCAGTTGTAATTTATTTAACCTTTATTAATAGCTCAGTCTGTTTTCCTAGGAAGAATAATTCCCTGAAAACAAAATTACTGTTTCCAATATCACTCACCTATTGCAAGCATTCAGGTTGGAAATGATAGCGGATAATGTTAGCAACAGAGCTGTGAGAATTGGCCAAATAACAGAGATCCAGGTGCTTTCTGAGATCCAAATGCCCAGTTACCAATATTTTTTGAAACACTTTTATAAATTGGGGACTGAGTAAATGATTTTTAGAGATTTCACTTCTATTGATTTCTATTTACTACTTAAAAAGCCTAGTACATTTCCTTTACTTTTGCTTTGACAGGAAACCGTCATCTACTTTACTTCCAATTTAAAACACTCTATTTTAACTACTAAGACAAACTCTGATGCTCTCCCGATCCCATTGCATATTTCTGGCTCTGTTACCACATACACGTTATTTAAGCACGGAATTTTCACCAACAGCAATTTTATGCTGCTGCTTTCTCGTGAAAAGACTATTTCACTGTTACTGTCCTTCACCGTCATTTCCTCTGTCATTCTCATCAGCAGCACAAGCCCTTAGTAAAGTCTGTGACCCTCACAGCACTGTGCTGGGATTTACACAGAGATGGGAGGTATCCGTCTTTTCTTAAGATGTTGAAAATGTGGATGGGGTTATAAAATCTATAGCAGTTCAAACATCCCACATTGGTGGACTGATTCTCTTCATGCGTCAAGCATGTTTTTGACCACGATGTAGCAGGCACTGCTCTAGGCTCTGAGGTAGAAGCATTCAGCTAAAAAGACAAATTTCTGCCCTCATGGACTTTGTAGTCTAGAGGAGGAGTGAGACAATAAACGAGAAAAATTAGTAGAACATAAGATACGTTAGAAGGTATCAGCACTCTGAAGGCAAATAGAAGAGGAACAAGGATTCAGAGTTCCGGGGGTTGTATACTTGCAGTTTTACACTGGATGGGCAGAGTGGGCCTCACTAAAAGGACGATATTCAAGCAGAATATAGAAGTATGGAAGCAAAGCCATGCCAGTGTCTGGGCTGAGAACATTTCATGTAGAAGAGACACAGAAAAATCCCCGAGGCAGGGCCATACCTGATGTTTTCAAAGGAGAGCGAGGCCAGCATGGCAGAGCAGAGTGAACAAAAGGGAAGTAGCAAGAGATGAGGTTAGAGAGTTTAGAGAGGGCCTGAGTGTCCAGGGCAGGACCTTGGTGTGTAATTGATCAGAAATAGGGGACTGTTGGAGGTTTTAAGAAGACAAGTAACATGATCTGACTTAAGTCACTCTTACTCCTGGGTTGAGGATAGCTTCAAATGTGAATGATGTGGAAGCTAAGCGACCAGTTGGACACTTACAATAATTAAGATGAGAGATGGCAGTGGCTTGGACCAGGGTGCTAGCAGTAGAGATAGTGAGAAGTCATCAGATAATAGATATATTTTGAAGGCAGAAACTGCAAGATTTTCTGATGAATTGAGGATAGAGTGAGAGACAAACAGATGATTGCTCCAGATTTTACTGGTCTAGGAAAATGTAATAATGGCATTGCTATAAAGTGCAGGTGTATCAAAGTGAGACGTTCACTTTGGTACATGGTAACCTTGAGATGGTTATTAGATGCAAAGGGAGATGTTAGATAGGCAGTTGTTGGATATAGAACCTAGAGTTTTTTTTGTTTTTTTGAGACAGAGTCTCACTCTGTTGCCCGGAGTAGAGTGCCGTGGCATCAGCCTAGCTCACAGCAACCTCAAGCTCCTGGGTTCCAGCAATCCTACTGCCTCAGCCTCCCGAGTAGGTGGGACTACAGACACGCGCCACCATGCCCGGCTAATTTTTTCTATATAGATTTTTAGTTGTCCAAATAATTTCTTTCTATTTTTTTTTTTTTTTTTTTTTTAGTAGAGACGGAGTCTCGCTGTTGCTCAGGCTGGTCTCGAAATCCTGACCTTGAGCGATCCACCCGCCTCGGCCTCCCAGAGTGCTAGGATTACAGGCGTGAGCCACCGTGCCCGGCCTAAAACCTAGAGTTCTTGTAAAAGGATTGGTTGGAGATAGAACTTTGTAGTCTTCAGGGTATAGATGGTTTCCCAACTATGACCCTAGAGAACATCAAGAAGAGATAGAATATCAAGGCAGAGAAGAGGTCTGATGACTGAGCCCTGGGCACTTCTATGTTAAGGAGGAAGTTGTACAGCAACCAATAATGATCAGTGAGGTAGGAGGGAAGTGCTTGAGGCCATGAAAAAATGCTCCAAGGAAGAGTGATCAGTTTTGTCAAATATTGTTGTTAGATCAAGAAAGAGAGGAGAAGCAAATATACCTAAGTGTAGAAACTCTTTATAGGAAAGCAAAAGGGTAGCAGAACCGGGGGGAAAGGAATGGGAGAGGATGGGCAGGGACTTATTTCTGGATATGGGAGAATTAGCAGCCTGAATGAGACTTATTCTGTTTGGTCTGTAGTGTTTTGACACATTTTGAATTTGAACGCCTTTTGAAAGGCACCACTGTCTTTGCCAAGCCTGCGTTTTCAGGTTTGTAATTCCTGCAGGAAACGCCAGGCCATTGTGGATTTAACATTGGCAGTTGTGGTGTTTGTAAATAACCCTGAAAGACATGTAACACCTAATTGTAACTATACTAAGGCAATTTTTGTTAACTTCTTAAAATCTAAAATAAGTTTTTTTCTTCTTTGGAAAATTACAAAACTAAAATCTGTTCATGATATATAATTTAGAAGCAGTAAAAGAAAATAAATATTAATCACAATGTACCTTGAGAGATAATCCCCCTGGGAACACTTCAGCATCTATCCTTCCAGGCTTTTGTGGGTTTTTTTGTAATGAAACTATATTTAAGAAAAATGGGATCATACTATAAATTATGTTGCATAATTTACTTTTTGCATTCAAAATAGCATAAAATCTTTTGAAATCACTATTCTTTTACAGCATCATTTTCATGAATACAAAGAATTTCCATTGTATGAATGCATCAAAATTTGTTTAATTGGTCACTTGTTTGGATATTTATTTACTTATTGTGAATAAAATAATGTGACAACATCCTTGAAGCAAATCTTTGTGTACATCTGTTCCTAAAAGAAAGGGATTTGAAACATAAGTGCTTCATGGCTGGCTTGAAAAGTGAGCTAGTTGACTTCCTCATACAAAATTCTGTAAAGCTCTGTGGTCTTTTTAAAATAAATTATCCTGTTTCATCTTCACCAAAGGAGGTGGATATTTTTAAGGTTTTCTTTAAAAAAAAAAAATGAGGGAATTGTGAGAAAGTCACATGTGTACTGAAACAAAAATCCTCAGGTGGGGGAAAAGATCAACGCTCCAAATAAGAAGTGTGTGCTTTACATATAACTTCCCAATCTTTTTTTAGAGTTGGTAAATAAATAGCACATCTAACTGGTTCCACTCACACATCAAGTCTTTAGTGACAATTTTTCTCGAGGTTTTTTCTCTTACTGCTAGCATTTAGAGTCATTCCTTTTTATTACTTAGGTGATTAGCATCTGTGTAGACTACTTGCATATTTTGTCTTGGCTTTTTTATTCATCTTCTCACAGTGGTCTAATTAGGTGAGTTGATTACTTTGTCATTTTTACTTTTCTCAAATATGGTGGCAATTTCCCTTAGATCCATTCTAGAAGTGCTCTAATCCAGTTTTTGAGCTTTCTTTGTAGACTCCCTATATAATATTCATGTAATTGGTGCCCATCTTTTCTACATAAGTTCTAGTTGGAGCCCCTTGTTCAAAAGGCAGCAAAAAAAGAGCCATTAATTATTCTAAAATATAAAGCATTTTCCCTTTATGCAGGGTCCCTCTCTCAGCTTGCCATGGTGCTTTGTACTTGTTCTTTAATGTCATTCTAGATAAATAAAAATTAGCATTTTAAATTATTGGTATGACTGTTACTGTTAATTTCTATATCACACAATGCCAGTTTTAAAGGCAAATATAAGAACATCAAACTTACATGTGGAATCACTGAAATTATACAATTCCTATTTTGCAGCCCCTGCATACATATATATTTTGTACTTTACCAGAACAGTGGAAACACTGCATGAACAAAGCTAACTCAACTGGTTTTTTTCTTCCCTTCATGATGTCAACGGCAAAAAAAGACCAAACTCTGTAAAGTAATTTTAAAGAGATTTACTCTGAGCCAAATTTGAGGACCATGACCCAGAGCCACGCCCAAGAGACCTTGAGCAAGTGGACTCGCTGAGGTTGGGTTACAGTTTGGTTTTTTACATTTCAGAGAGACAGGGGTTACAGGTAAAGTCATAAATCAATATGTGGGAAGCATACTTGGTTTGGCCCAAAAAGATGGGCCATCTTAAAGTGGGGGCTTACAGGTTATAGGTTGGTTTAAAGATTCCTTGGCTTGTAATTGGTTAGAGACATGAAGCTTTGTCTAAAGACTTGGAATGTTTCAACATAAGAAGCTGTTTATCAGAGATAAGCCACTGGACATAGATTTGTTGTGTCAATTGAGGACCTGCAGGTTTGTCTGGCATACCCTTAGGCCTGTTAATGGGTTACAGAGGATGTCCCCAAGAAGGGAGGGGGGCACGATAAGGCATGTCTGAGCTCCTTCCTCCCGGCAGACAATTTAGTTTTAGGGTATTCCTTTGGCCACGAGGGGGTCCATTTAATCAGCCGATGGGGGGATGAGCCTTAAAATTTTATTTTAGTTCACAGTGATATCTGCACATTCTACCACTGCTCAACCTTTGAATTGCGTAATGCGTAAAAAAGAGCTGAAAGGACAAGGAACTGTGGGTTGCCTTTTCTTTCGCCTTCCAGTTATGCCACCATTTTCATCCTAAGTGGTTGGCTAATATAGGGAAGCAATAAAATTATGAAAGATATGCTATGGTTCCTGGACTGTTTGCATTTCTTGGAATGCTACCGCCGCCTTCTGCCTTCAAAGCAAATTCCGGTTTAAACAGAAGGTGTGGCCTCTCAGGGCTGCCAGCTTGGTCAGGTGAAGACGTTACATGTGACCTTGTTTATACTTGCTTCGAGTCTTGCTGAACTCCTGTGTACTGCGAGTCCTCCAGAGCTCTGTGTTCATGGGGCAGCGCATACCTTGTGTGTGATGAGTGGCCAGGAATGACAAACACACATATTGCATCTGTCTTCTTTGCTCACATAAATACGATATTGTCCTATCAGACTTCATTTTCAAAACACAGGTTCACAGACAAAATTAGGAAGAATATCAAAACCATGACCACAGAGCACAAGACCAAGCATGGGGCTCTTCTGACCTTCAGGCCCTGTGTGGCCCACAAAGCCAGCCCTTGTTCCAGCTTTTTCGAATGGTTTCTTGATCTTCACAGCCCTGAAATAAGTATTTATCAAAGAAATGGATGAAAATTTACTTTGCTCTAGACAGTGCTTGGCAGTTTACCCATGTTATCTCCTTTAATCCCCAAACAACGGTATGAGATAGATTCTATTATCTCAATTTTATAGAATGTGAGGCTTACGCTGCTTAAATTATTTGTGTTAAGTCACATAGATTGTAAGCAGCAGAAGCAGAATTTGAACCTAGGGAGTTCACTCTTTCTTTTTAAATATAATCAAGGAGACAATTTAAAACTGGACTTTAGAGGGGTAGTGGAAACAAGGGACTGAGATCAGAACCAGCATTATAGAGTAAGGTATATATGGTTTCCTTAAAAAAAGTTACAGCGACTTGAGATGATATGGAGATAAATATATGATCCCAACTCTCTTTACCATGACATGGCGAATCAGTTAGGGAGGATTGGCAAAAGAAGGTGGGCCAGCCAGGCTCTGGAACAGACTTTTTCTTTTTCTGTCTTGCCATTCAGTCATACTTTTTTGGGCCGATGATGAATTGTGTCCCCACTAGATTTATCCTTTTCACGTTCCCTGCCAGATAGATCCACTGAGAAGAAGTCAAAGTATCCATCAACAATTACTCAAGAATCAAGCTTTAAAGTGCAGAGTTTTCCTCAAATAAAGTCCTCCAGCTGTAGCTATTTCTACCACTGAACAAATGCTGAAACTGGAAGGGTGCAGCTTTCCTCTCGAGCTTGCCCTGCCAAATATGCCTGGCAAAGCTGCCTGGGAATATCTTCCTGATCTGCACACAGAAGTGATGGGAGCCATTTCAAGTCCTAACTTTTTGCAAAGAGAATAAAACTTCTCTGCTGAGTGCCACCTCAACAGGGCTTCCTGACCATGCAAAATGCCATTATTCTCCAGGAACCTCCTGGGCTGCATATATTCAACAGACTCTGTTGGCAGCAGGGAGGTTAAAACTGTCACTAGGAGCCTCACTTGGGATTTACGGTTTAACCATTTCACGATTATTTGGTTGGGCGTCTGTGAGTTTAGAAATTGGCTAGAAAATAAATTTCTTTGGCTCTTTAAAATAGTGATTGTTGACTCTTCCTCTGTCCCTCTCCCCAAATAATTTAGACTGTCCATATTGCCAGTTTTGCACAATTATTACAAAGATTTCACAATCTGAAAATCAATGACAAAACCCACAATAATCGATGAAAACTTTCCTTTGAGAATGGGTTTAGAAAAGCAAGACAAGATGGGAAAAAGGAAGTTTAGAAATAAGTTAGGAAACAGGGTTGACCACATCGAACATACATACACGCCCGTAGTTACTCATGAACTGCAGTTTTAATCTGAAAGGCAATAGAGTCCTCATAAGTGCACTTGGGAGAAGGTAGTGACGTAGCGATTCAGGATTTTATTAGCAGATTGAACTGGCTAAAGGACAGACAGCTTGGAGGTTGGAAGGCCAGGGAAAAAAATCACAACCAACCCCCCTCTTCCACCCCTCAAAAAACAGGTGGCTGAGCCAATATGAGGCAGAGATGAGTGCGATATTCTTTGAAGTAAAAGCCAAATAAATATTTTTTAAAATTTAAGAGGTGGAGAGGCACATGCTCTTTTGATACTTACACCTTCCGGAATTGGTAATGTCATTTGTAATCTATGAAACTAATAAATAGTTTCAAATCTGTTCTTTCTGTGCTGGCATTAACATAGGGAAGTAGTCAAGGCAAAATGAAAACACAAAGGAACTACTATCAAAAATGTTATATTATTTGGATTCATTTACCACCAATTTTGCCGAATCCCTGAAGATTTCCATTGTCCTGCATAGCAGGAATAAAGGAAAATATAGATGTGGGTGCCAAATTATTTTAAGTTGGATGTTTTCCAGTTTTTTTTTTCCATGAGATGTCAGTAGCTCTTTAAAACCCAGTTAGTGGTTTTGTCGTATTTTTGTTTTCCTCATATGTATTTAAGAAACATATACATTTCTGCCTCTGCCTTAGTTTTTTTAGTCATTATTCTCAAGGAACTGGTTTCATTTGTGAATATGCTGAAACCCAAAAGAATGAAAAAGAACAAACATTGGTGTGAAGCGATGCTTTAAATGCATGGGTGCCAGACAAGAAAAGCTCTCGGTCTCTTCCTATATTTGATCAATTGGCTTGCCTAATCCATTTGACTACGGATGGTTGGCCTGACATGACTTCGGATTAGTTTAATAGGGATTAAGGTGGCATGAAGTGTATAATGCTATGCATTTGTAAGTACAAACATGCTTAGAAATTCATTTATCCTTGAGGGACAGGGGAGGTTAGTTCAATCTCCAGCTATATTTACAAATAGATTCTAGCCACAGCCAAGCAGTGTGGAGCCGGGGAAAGACACTGTGCCTGCCTTTCCTTAAGCCCACAAGGCCTTTTGATTTCTGCCCAAATAAAGCAGGCCTTTGGCACTCACCCCTCTAAGCTGGCAAGATATCTGCATAATGTCTGCAAGAATTTAGAGTGGCCAGGAGGGGCAGGTCAAAGACAGCCAAATTATGATATCATACCCATAAAACCTCATCAATGGTGACATACAGAAAACACTCAGTAAATTGCTTTCATTAATTTATCCTTATTAAGGAATTCTAAGCAGTGTCTTCATTCCTTGGCAGATTTCAGATTCTGCCTTTCCCCTTCCTTCCTTTGTCGCTTTTCCTTAAAAAGAACAGGCTGCCATGGGCACCGATTGACAGTAGCTGAAGAAGTGTGGCTTGGGGTAGCCTAGGATGCTTAGCCTGCCCAGGAGGAATGTTTTATAAATGTTCTATTTGCCTTTGGGAGAGCCAAAAACTTTCCTGAATCTTCTGGTCTGGGTCAAGATGGGAGCCGTTCCTGAGGCGAAATAAAAGAAAGCCTGACGAAAGAGAATTCTGTGTCTCTCTTCTCTGAGGACAAGAACAGGGGCTCTGAGGCTGATCAGACCCTGGCTTGCGGTGGCCAGAGTCTTCTGGAAAGAGGGAATGGGGATGGTTGTCAGACTTTCAGGATAGATGCAAGATCAGGGAAAGGAGGGAATATGCAATTGAATGCTGCTAAAGCTGAAAATCTGGCTAGTCTACAAAAACAACATCAGGAGGAACGGAGGGAAGTGAGAAGAACCGATGGGAAGCATTTCCTGGTAACCGTCTGACCCTGTCAGGAGTTTCGAATGTTACCATGTGGGGGCAGATATCCAGAAGTCTCCGCAGCTGTCCTGTCTGGTTGCCTGGGGTGGAGCCTTGGCATCTCAGCCTGAAGGCCTCACTCAGGGAGCAGAATTTATAAGCCGTTCCAGTGCCGTGTGGCAGAGAACTTTTGCAGCTAGTCCAGTAGTGAGAGGAGAGAGTGAGAAAGCCGAAACCAAGAGAGACAGAAATGAGCAAAAAAAAAAAAACCTAAAAGATTTATCAGGGCACATTTAAGATGGGAATGAACACAGAAACGGTTTTGAATATGAAAGAGAGGATAAAGGATTTCACGTTGTTTCACAGGCAAATTTTAAAACAGCAAAGATATAATTTATGTACTGCAAATCAACCCTTATTCTTCTGTGTTTTTCTCTTACTGTGCTAATTTTTATTATCACTCAGATTGTGATATAGTTTGAAAAATCCAAGTTGTCAAATACATTGTAATTCCTTTAGTTATAACAAGAACTAACTGAACTATGAGTTATTTTGGCTAGTTGAGAAAGTGTTCTTTAAACATAATCTTGCATTCTTCAGGACTTCCATGTTGAATGAGCATGTCGGGTAGACCCTTGTCAATGCTGTGGAACTCCATGCTCTGATAGACATGTGGGCAGGGAACTTGATAAGCAAAGTACCCAAGTTTAGATGCTACCCACTCCAACGAGAGATGAGAAAACCAAAGATTGCAAAGCATGGTTCAAAGAAGGAATCAACTGTGAAGATAGCCCCTTTTTCTCCCCCTCCACGTCTGAATCTTATTGCTTTGGCAAACATGTTGCCTGGAAAAGCAGTCCTGCACCAAAGTGATGAAGAGACAATTATGACTGTCACCGAGATACATTGTGAATGAACCAAACTAGAACTATACTTTAATTTGCTGTGGACATCAGAGTCTTGACTATTTTTGGCCTTACCATATGAAGACTTAAACATATCTGTGCTAATTTCATTTACGTAAAGCATCATGTGTTCAGTAATAGAAAGTAGGGTCAAGAGATAAAGAAAGAACACTGGGATTCAAAAGAAGACAAACAAAAAAATACAAGTATGTAATTGAGAGAAAAGCACCCTGGTGAGAGCCCTTGACAAGGAGTTGGGATCTCTGAAGTCTACTGCAGACAACAGCTGTAGAGGAAGGAACTAGCTGACCTCTAATTTCCCTTTTAGCTCTGCATTTCTGTAATTCTGATTAATCTTCCTAAGAAATACATTTCCAGTCTCAAGAGCACTGAATAGCAATGAACAGTGAGTGAGTATGATTTCTATCAGTGGTGGAGGAGACCTACTATTCTAATAATACTTTGGGTTTCCTTTTGCACATGCCAATTTTATCTTGAAAACTATACTTGTGAGTTTGTGATTTGTTGGAAAGTTCAAATGTAAAATGATTAACTGTTTAGGGATTTTCTTTTTTTCCAAGTAAGAATGACGAACCTGCTTCCTGGTACCAGCGCCTGTTATTTCTCCCCTTGGGCAGGTTAGATCTGTTGTCAGGTTCAGTTGCACAGATTTGATGGTGGGTAATATGTTGAGACCTTCTGCTCATGTCTGATCTTAAACAAAGATTTGATCAAATTAAAAAGCTTCTGCACAGCCAAGGAAACTGTCACAAAAGCAAACACACAACCAATAGAATGAGAGAAAATATTTGTATGCTATACATCCGATAAAGGACTGATAACTAAAATCTGTACAAAACTCAGGAAAATCAGCAAGAAAAAAAATCAAAAAACCCTATCAAAAAGTGGGCAAAGGACATGAACAGAAATTTTTCAAAAGAAGATAGACTGATGGCTAACAAACATATGAAAAAATGCTCGACATCTCTAATCATCAGGGAAATGCAAATCAAAACCACAATGAGATATCACTTAACTCCATTGAGAATGGCTTTTATCAGAAAGTCCCAAAACAATAAATGTTGATGTGGATGTGGAGAGATAGGAACACTCACACACTACTGGTGGGACTGCAAACTAGTACAACCTCTGTGGAAAGCAATATGGACATACTTCCAGGAGCTACCAGTAGAACTACCATTTGATCCAGCAATCCCATTACTGGGCATCTACCCAAAAGCACAAAGACATCTATCAAAAGGACATCTGCAGTAGAATGTTTATAGTGGCACAATTCACAATTGCAAAGATGTGGAAACAACCCAGGTGCCCATCAATACATGATTGGATTAATAAAATGTGGTGTATGTATGTATACCATGGAGTTCTACTCAGCCACAAAAAACAATGGTGATCTAGCACCTCTTGTATTATCCTTGACAGAGCTGGAGCTCATTCTACTAAGTGAAGTATCACAAGAATAGAAAAATAAGCACCACATATACTCGCCATCAAATTGGTATTAACTGATCAACACTTATGTGCACATATACTAATAACATTCATCGGGTGTCAGGCAGATGGGCGGGGAGAGGAGGCAATGGGTGCGGTACACACTGTCTGGGGGGGGGTAGACACGCTTGAAGCTTTGACTCGGGTGGGGCAAAGGCAATATATGTAACCTAAACGTCTGTACTCCCGTAATATGCTGAAATAAAAAAATAAATTTCGTAAAATATTCATTTATTCACTACGTAAAAAAAAAGAAGAAAGAAAACCTTCACAAGGTTGTGTGAGCTAATATAACAACATTTTTGGTTTTTGCATTTCTGTTTTTTCTCCCTGGTGGTAGGGAAAAATAAATTAGAAGCTCTGGGTAAAAGGCCCCCAGGTTTTTACAAGTAATAATATGTTCTCTTCAAAAGTTTGAGCACATTTAAGTAAAATGAATGGAAATGAAAATAAATTACAGGCTAAAAACAAGATCTTGGCTTCCGGGAACCTCTCAGCTGATGGTTCCAGGTATCACTGAAATAGAAAGGCTTGGAAAAGACACTAAACATGAAATGGTGCACACTGAGATTCTCGCCTCTCAAGAGGAATGTAAATGGTCTTACTGTTGCTGATGGAAATATGTGTAAAACAACAACCACAAAGCACCTCGTCTTTCTATACTGTTGGAAAGCTCTATATGTTGACTGAACGGGAATTTGATAAAAATCACAGTTTCTCACCACTCTTGATAGAGAAGTGTAAAAATAATAACAATGTGTGTGTGTAGGTGTGTGGTTGTGTGCATGCTCTCATATGTGGGAGAAGAGATGAGATATTCATACTCAGGCTCTCTTGATGTGAATCGGTACACTATTGTTCAACCTCTTTAAATTTTATAAGGCTTCTCTCTATCTCTAGAAGAAATGAAAGGAACATCAATCCATGACTTTGACTCTGTCTGTGTTTATACACAGACTGTCCGGTCAGTGTGGTCTCATAAGGCCCTGTTCATCTCCAGATGATGAATGTTCTCTAAGGTCTTTGGCTCTGTACTGCCCAAATGCTCTGTATTTACTTGGGTAACAGTCCTCGGCAGGGTACTGATGGGATGCAGTATCTGAGGATGGCACGACCCGTCACCATTCTTTTATGTGTTTGGCTTTTAAATCTATGATTTCTCCCATTATTTCAGTTTGGATTCAGAAGATGAAAAGGAAAGTTGATTGTGTTAGTAAATCACTGTTTTGAGTTGCAGACTCCCAGAAGGAGACACTGGTCCTTGTAGGGACACTCATTAAAGACCCAATCAAACAAACTTCGATGACTGACTGGCTGCTGTGTTGTTGCTGGGTGTTGGTCCTCCCACACTTTGCACTTTTATTATTTCCTTGGCACCTCCAGTATTGTGCTGAAGATCACCTGAGACTCAGACAGACGGAAACATATGCAAGAAAATTGGAACCAAATGTATTTACTGTACTGGCACCTGTGCCACACATTCTAAAGCTGGCAGGCTTATCCGAGTAGCCTGTCTTTCCAGGTCGTAGCATATTCCTTTAATCCCTAATGTCTGCCATTTCCTCCTCCCAAGACAAAAACGTCAGAGCAACTTAAAGGAATTGTCCTCATGGTTGTATTCACTTTTATCAGTTTAAATGCTTCAATGAAGGCGTTCAACAAGAGCAGGTACGTCAGAGGTAAAACACTGAATTATTTAGAATGGACAATATGCAAACAAGAGAATAAAGTATTTTTTGTTTGAGGTACTCTGAAAAAACGTGTAGCAAAAATTATAATTCTACTTTCTCCTGCTGTCCTGTGTACAACTTTCCTGCCTTTGAAAAGTGGATGTCCTCATCTTTTTCAGAAATATACCACAAAGCTGGATTTAGAAGAGGATTATGTGAGAATGTAATGGCATTATAAAAATCTAAATAGTCAACTTTGGTGGGCCGGAGAGTTAAATTACCTGAGAGTAGTTCTCTTTATTAAGGTTTGTATAAAGCAGCAATGAGAAGCCAGAAGCGGAAGGCATTTCTATATAGATAAATTTGGGGCACATCTTCCCTGAGAAGGGAAAATGATAGTTTATCAGACTACATAACCTGGGGATCCTTCTACTCTCTGACTTTGAACAGGTTAATACGGATATTTGTTTTTCAATGAAGAGGGTAGGCTTTGCCTGTGTAAATGACATTTGAAGGGTCTGAATATCAAAGAAACAAGGAGCTCGAACGACATTTGGAAGAGGTGAGTGGAAGGAGGAGGTATATTAAAAAGTAAAAATCCACAGATATACAAAATTATTTGGATCGCTTCCTTTGTTGCTTAATCCCAGACCCAAAGGGGATTCAGAGAGTCAACTCAGGTTTCCCACTTCTTCCATGGAGTAACCTCAATTTCTGCATAGGCAGAGGTGGGTCGAAGGACAGCCGTGGGCTGGCATCCTGGGAAACTTGATTACGGGATTGGCATCATGGGAATTTGCCCATCCTGTGTGAGACAATTTGTTAAATCCCATTCATGTGTCCAAATGCATGATTAGGGACTTGTAGTAACCACCCATGTTCACACATCTATCATTCAGACACAAAACAAAATACAAATCACCAAATGTCTCTAGAGTTGAGCCAGATCTTTCTTATCTCTGAACAATCAAAACTTATAAAAACCTCAGGGAATTGAAATGAATTAAGAATGTTCAAAGTTGCTAAGATTTTGACAATTGTTCTTGCTAAAACAAAACTGTTTATATTATGTTGTATTTCTATACAGATTTTGACCAAAATAAAAGTTGGTTTCCAAAAAAAAATACTGTTTTCTTGTTATTCCTTTTCCTTCTATTTAGACATTGATTTTTTTCTTTCTTTCTTTTTTTTTTTTTTAATGTCTTTGGGTTTTTCTCTAAAAGCTGTTCTGTGTGGGAGCATATGGGGGAAACAGAACCTTTTCAATCAAATGTGAGTAAAACCTCTCTTGGTCTGAGTTGCCACCCTGTCACCAGACTGACCGAATAGATATTCATTACCTTTTAAACACCAGGGAAAATCGTCGGCTTTAGAATATGTGAATTTAGTCCTGGTGAAAAGAACAGTGTGGATTAAAAAGAGTAGATAAATCTTACTCTCTTATGGAAGTGCCATGGTCGTGCTACCGCCATCTGTTTTTCTGCCATGGGTATTTTCATAAAGCAGTTAGCAGGATATCACTGATGTTTTACACCCATGAAGAAAATAACAAGCCAGTATATTATTTTCTAAAGCATTCATTTCTGGGTAAATTTGTGGCTCATAATCAAAGTGTTTTACTTGCTTCTTTTAGTTATGTGATTTCTTAAGAATGTTCAGCTGTCAGATTTTTTCCGTGGATCCACAGCCTGGGAAAGAGAGGACAGACAGCAGTGAATCGCAAAGAGCAAGAATACAATTTATATGTTCATTACTCACTACGAAGGTAGAACCAGAAGGTATGAAATGTGGTGAACTAAAAACATTACTGGTCAAGAAAAGAAAGACTTCTTTTTCTCCTCTTCATTATTCATTTTAGATGATGGGTGTTTCACTCTTTCATGAGACATTGAGGCCCTCCATTAAGAAATAATTATGTTTTGTTAATGTTCTGATTTAGCACCTTGTCAGTTTAAATAAGAGATATAAACACCTAGAAAATCTCTAGATTGATCCTGATGTCATTGTTGACAACACCACTCTTTCACATTTTTAGTTAAAATGTTCAGTATCTTTAGTCATGCTTGTCCAGTGGTGTGGGATTATAAATTGGTGCAAGTATTTTGAAAGTAACTTGGCAATGTGCTATAAGAATCTTAAAACCATAGCCCTTGAATTAATCATTTCTCTTTTTAGACCATCACACAAGGAAAAAGTATCAGATATAGGATGAATAGACCAGTATGTTGACTTTGTTGAAGAGCCTCAGGTCCTCCGACTATCTGGAGTTACCCTTTGCTTTTAATATATGGGTTAAATTAGCCAAGCTCTCTCACACATTAACTGCAGAAAGCCCAGCGACTTGTCAAAATGTCCAAAAATATGAGAATGGGGTGGAGACAAGAGACATTTATATTATCTTGACTAGCTCTGTTATAACTTGCTCCAAAATCCTGTGTCAGGCCCTCGCTGAATCCCTGTGACATCTCATCTCTGTCTATGTCACATAAACCTTGCTGGTCCATTTCCATCATTGTTCCAGTGTTCCCCTAAGGATTGGTGGAAAGGATTTACAACACAGGATCGCGATAACTTAAAAATGGATGAGCCCCATCCCTGGTGGTAGATTTTGTTGGCTGTCATAGAAAGTCCTCTCCTGGCTAAGTCTCTTCTTGGGCTCCAGACTGCTGCCATGTCAGTGGGCACTGGTCTCTCCTTCCAAAGCCTCCTGCCCATTTCCTGGTTTCCCTGCGTCCTGGCAACTCCAGCCTCATGTCTCTCCTCTTCCAGCCTCAACTCTTCTCTGAGGACCGCACAAAGATGCTCCAAATAATTTTTTATTTAAAAACCCTCTTCCTTCAGCGGAAATACACTTTCACTTTATGTTGCAGAACTGTTTCAATTCCTTAATTTTGACATCCTCGTCTAAACTTTGACCTGGACCTATTTAACGTTTTAAACTGAAGGACTTTTTAAATGTTTCATTCAAATACAAGAGCAATCTTTTTCTAGGATGGTATTTTAGTCTCATTCCTTCCTGCAAATTCATGATAAACAACCCCTTTTATCTGATGTTCTGATAAATTGATAATACTAAAAGTAATCTGGAAAAAATTAGTGTCCCCCTCAAAAGAAATATGATGGGCAAATTAAACTACATCCATAGAATACAATAATAGTTTATAATTATGAATTATATTCATAAAAACTTTTTGGTTTATATGTCACAATTTTAAATGACATAAATGTCACAACATTGAATAACTTATGTCATTTTGGCCATGTAAAAATACTTGAAATTAAGCAGAAGGAAATACATTAAAATATAAAGAATCTATTCTGGATGATTTTATTTTCTTTTAAATATTTATTACTAGTTTCCAGTTTGTCTGTAATAAGCATATATTACTCCAATTACCTAAAAAAATTTTATTTAAAATTCCCAGGAATCTGGATTTGAAACCTATAGCTTTTTTTTTTTTTTAAATATCTCCTTTCTCCTAATATTGTTCATTGTCTATTTCCAATGGTGGTGTTAGTCTAGTCAGCATGAAACCAAATATAATTAATGATCTAGGATGAATGGTGGAGTCAGTAATGAAAGAACTCAGGTTAATAACTATTTAGTTTAATAGGGAAATAAAGATTAAAAAAAAAAAGCAGTGTTCTCTAGGGACATCCATTTTTTTTTTCCATAGGATGTTTTCTAGTAAAGAGAAGAACTGGAGAAGCTGTTAGACACATTCAAAAAAAGCTGTAACCCTTGGGGACATCTATTATGGAAAAGCCTCCAGATGGAATGTTAGTCAATTAACTACCAAGAAGGTGTCATCTACCTGTAATTTTCTAAATTGCTAGAGGCCCTAAGTAAGAAACCTATTATAATAATCTTTTACAGTTTAGTCATGTACTGTGGCAATACAGGCAAACACTCAATTCTTCCCTGTTTACTTATATATAAACTAAGGGATCTGAATTTCCTATAGTTAAAGCCATCTATTGTGATTCAATTTTTCCTGACCTGACATTTTGAGCTGCTGTTCAAAAACACATTCCATGTTCCACTAGGCTCATGGAGAAATTCCCACTGAGATACGTAGATGAATCTCTGGTGTTTTGTGTAGCCAGTTGAATCTTATGAACTGCAACTGGCTTTTAAACCCTTCTCATAGTCCCAACTGGTTGCAGCTACAAGTATTCTCATGGTTCAACATCTTCATAAGGCCATTAATTGCATCTGGGCAATACTATCGTCAAGCCTAATAATATCAAAATCAATAATACAGGCGGCCCATTGGTTGCATCAGGCATAAATATGCAATGGGACATACCAGAGCACCCGAACTCTTTGCAGAGTACATACCTATTACAGGCAACTGCATTCTCCTTAGATGGATTTTTGTGTGTGTGTGTAATATATTCAAATACACCATTATTGAATAATAGATGTGTATATTTTCCCAAATGATTCAAATGCCCTTAGCAATAAATAATATCAAGTATCAGGTCCTTTTTTTGTTTTTTTCATTAAGACAAATGATTTTGTATCCAATTTGGGATGTCAAGTTGAAAGTACCTTTCTCTTATTTCTTTCCCTTATATCTACAGATCCAAGGAATAAGACAGTAAAGAGCTTTTCTAATAAACACATATTTGATGGCTGCCTTCAACCTGCAGTTTGAAAAAGCAACTGCCTTGCTTTCTACACTCTGAGTTATACCTTATGTCTGAAAGTCACAAAGAAAAATAGTCTCTGGCTCTGAGAAGCCCACGATAAGGCTAACTTTAAGGGAAATTTATACCATGAAAGTGTCAGGATTGTTTCAGCGAGGGAGTAGAGTTCAGAATTGAACACAGAAAAAAGGTATTAAATAATTTATTTTATACAAATATTTTGCTAATTTTTTTCAGTAGAGAAGGTAACCTAACTGGAGTATACCTCAATAATTTTAATTTTCATTTGGAAGAAACTATTTTCACAAGACCAAATATGTGTACTGGATATTTAAAATCTTATATGTAATGAAACGAAAACAATGTAATAATTAGCCAGCAGGCTTAGTTTTAGCATATGTAGCTAAAATTGCCAGATAGCTACAAAGGGGAGATAAAAGAATATATACCTTTTATTAATATCTCCCCCTTACACACATACCATTGGAAATCGTGGTGGTTTTTTTTTCCTCAAAGCTATTATTTATTCTGTACAAGGTTCCACTGTACATTAGACATTCTTCTACTCTTGCTTACACAGCAAACAAGTATACACCTGCCCTTGGGCTCAGGTTCACAGGTCTTCCCTGGAGAAGGGTGTCAGGCCAGTTAAACTCAGGGTGTCTTTCTCTGATGTCTCCTCCTGGGAGCACTGGTATGCTCCAGGCTCTGAAGACCACAAGCCAGGCCTGGCTGTGTCGGTGTGCAAAGGTGCACGGTGTTCCATGTCTGTGCTGAACAGCTTTACTCTGGGACAGCACAGTTTTGTCCAACTACTTAGGGCAAAATCAAGCCCATGGGAAAGAACCGTACAACTACGGCAAGATGTCCCCAAATACTCAGGCTCCAGCTCCCAGGCAGGACTGAAGATCAATGCCAATGGGAGGCTTTCTTGGATAATGGTCAAGAGCACAGATCCTGCAGTTAGATGGCCGAGTTCAAATTCAGACTTAACCACCCACTGGCTGCATGACTGTGGGTTTATTATTCAATCTCTTTTAAGCATCAGTTTTCTCAGGAGTAAATGGGGATTATGATATTATTTACTTCACAAGATTGTTGTGAGGATTGAAGGGGAGATAATATGCATAGAACACTTAGAACCATGCTTTGAGTGATGGTAAATGTTTATTAAGTAGTGGCTATTAACTACCATGATTTCCAAAGGTATGTGTGTGATGGGGAGATAAAAGCTATATATGCAATATAAGCTGACTCCTAATTCACATAGCCATATGGCCATTTTCTATTCATTCCGAAATACTGCCTATGAGCAACTGGCTCTAAATACTCAGAAGTTATCTCTGTGACTGATAAACTGAATTATTTTCTTGTTGAGAAATATCAGTAAGAGAAGTTGAATGGTGAAATACAGAATGAAATGAAGATTTGTTTTCCCTCAAGAACATACCTGTTGCCATCCATAGGCTACCAGTAGCCAGTATATCCATGTATCTAACAAAAATCGACAGAACACATCCTCTGCCAGGTCCTCAAGGTTACCAAATAAATAATACAAGGGTCCTGCCCTCAAGGAGCTTTTCCTCTGTAGGGGAAATAGGCCAATTATCAAATAACCTTGCTGCAAGGTAGAAAAAAAGATGTGCCTGAAGAAACAGGGAAAAATTGTTTGGAGAGTTTAGAGAAAGGTGTCATTCCTCCTTTTCTGAATCTGTCGATCAAAGAAAAATTCATGGGAGAGGTGGCATTTGAACTGCACTTTGAGAGATATCAAGATTTGGTGTGATATTTTGAAAGACTATGTAGCAGTGATAATGATTGCATTAGCTAATATGATAGTTTTGGTTTTTTAAAACCTATTTCCATATAACAAGTTATTTTCTGCATATTTTGTCTGTGGATAACTCAGATTTTAAGGTAATTAGATTCCCCATGTTTCACCTTGTAGAGAGACTGGTAGGAGGAAGACCTCCTATTGCTAACTGCCTCACTCCAGGATTAATTAAAAATGAATCACAGATATATATTTAAAAGTTAAAACCATAACATTTCTAGAAGAAAATACTAGAGAATAATTTGCAACCCAGGGGTACACAAAGATTTATTAACATTTATAAACTTTACTTTATAAAAATTAAAAATTTATGCTCATCAAAAAAATATTATATATTAATATACCATTAAGAAAATAAAAATTCTAGCACAGACCAGGAGAAAAGTACCTCTATCCTGAACATATAAAGAACTCTTATAATATAATATAGACTACTCAATTAAAACACATGAAAAACTTCAACAGATATAAATGGCCAATAAGCATATGAAAAGATGTTCAATATCATTAGCAAGGAAGAGGGAAATGAAAATCTCAATGAACTGCAATGTCCCGACCCACGGAACCAGTTATTCGTGGGTACCTGGGAGGAGGGAGTGGGAAATGGGAAAGGCAAGACACAAGAAATGGAGACAAGACAGGAGTCTGATCAAGTCTCGTTTAATGGCGGTAGGGCAGAGGCTTAAATAGGGCAGAAGGAGAAGTAGTTAGGCGGTAC
>CAUYSK010013808.1:0-20718 GCA_963575035.1 Avahi laniger | reverse complement strand
TAGAAAGAAATTAATTGGACAGCTAAAAATATATATAGAAAAAATTAGCCGGGCATGGTGGCACATGCCTGTAGTCCCAGCTACTTGGGAGGCTGAGACAGTAGGATTGCTTGAGTCCAGGAGTTTGAGGTTGCTGTGAGGGAGGCTGACGCCACGGCACTCGCTCCAGGCAAGAGAGTGAGACTCTGTCTCAAAAAAAAAATAAATAAATAAAAACTGGTACAATTACAACGCACTAATCTAAACCCTGGACAGAGTTCTCCCTGCTGCAATGGTCTCCCCACTTTGATTATAATAGTCCAGATTTCCCTTATTGCAACAGGCTTTTCAAGTAGTCTTTCCAAGCTAAGTCCAGATTTTGGTTTTATTTGACAAGACTGATGTTACTCTTTCATTTGGTGTCCAGTATGGTTTTTAGTATATGATAAATAATTAAGAACTACTGGTTAATAATCAATTGGATTCTGTCTCTTCACACCACTCAGCTTTTACTCTATTAGTGAACAATTTTCATGTGGAAACTAAGATAGCATCTGATACCTACTGGTATAGCTAAAAAAAGAAAAGAAAAACAAGGAAAACAGTAGGAAGAACAAAAGTATTATTAGATAATGGAAAAGTGTTTCCCCCAAAATATTACAACTTATTCATACAACAACCTATAAGGTAGTTGTTTTTATAATTGATACTACAAAAATGGGGAAACCATCCAAAGTCGAAAAGGAAGCACCAACTCAGTCTAACATAAGAACCCAAAGCTCTTAACCATGGAAGTGAGACCTTTTCTAGAACAATTTATTATATCATAATTCTACCAGAAAAATTCCAACAAAAAGTGAAGAACAGCATTTTAAAAAAGAAAAAATATAAACCTCAAAATTAAGGAATTTTCAGTCTAAGCATCATATATAAGTGAAGTATACTGGCAAAATATGGTATTGTAGTTCAATTTTATGAAACGACATAAAAATTCAGGCTAAAAGACTAAGCATTCAGAAGAAAAGGTTTTTCTGAAATGAGATGGACCTGAATGCCTGTTCTACTATAGAGCCTGTTTCTCCATCTAGGAAACAAGGACACAGTGCTTTTCCTCATGGGATGGTTATGACGACTAAATGGTAGATTACTGGGCATATAATAAAGGGTAGCTATTTTTCAGTACATGAGTATATATGCTAGGACTAAGATACTACAGTCTGGAAAAAGAAAAGATAAGGAATCATGAAAAAACATGATAAAGAAAAATGAACTTTGGGAGGCCAAGGCAGGAGGATCACTTGAGACCAGGAATTTGAGACCAGCCTGGGCAATGGAGTGAGACCCTGTCTCTTAAAAAAAAAAAAAAAAAAAGGCAATCTGTACTGAGAGAGGATGAGAGTTCTGAAAAAGCAGGAAGAGTTCAACATTACCCAGCAAGTCACAAAAGCCGACTATCACAATTCAAAGGACAATATGACAATATTAGTGTTCCTACCTGCCCAGTCTGATAATGTCTGGCAAATTGGTTAACTACTCGATAATCATTTGCAAAGTACTCCATCAGAATAGAAGGAACCTCTGCAAAATCAGTGGGGCACCTGGTCCCTAAAATGAGGAAAAAAAAGAAGAAAAAAAGTTGGCATGAATCAAATCAACATATTTATCTTACTTTTTATGTACTCTTTTAAAACTTTTATTTGGAATTCTGATGAACTATGATAAGCTTTAATTCATTAAATCAATATTTCACTTCTATAAAATTATTGTACATATTTGCAGAAAAGTTTATTATAATCCTATATATTTTCCTTTATAACAAAAGTAAAACAAAATATTTGCACAGCTGCTAAAACACCTTATAAAGCAATGGCTCACACCCTCTACAAACAAACCTGTCTTCATCTATGCTAGCTGTACATGAAACACCAATTAAAACATTTTTAAAATTAATATAGCATTTGTATTTAATTTACTGAATTCCATTACCTAATGCTTTCATATTTCCTTTGTTTTAAAAGTACTTTATGTTATTCATTTATTGCTTTTTGTAACAAAGTCAATCCTCAGTGAAGCAAAGCAATATTTTAAACTCAAAATTACTGAAAGCAACAAATCGTGTAAGAACTTTTTGGTAGCATTTTATGATTCCGTTCAGCCCACATACAGTCTTTTCAAATATCCTCTCCTTGTCCAAAATCCTGTGTGTGTCAACTTAGTTAATAAATACTAGATGCCAAAAATTTCTCAGGTGTTCTAATGCTGGCCATATAGGATAGTGGGCTTAAGACCTAGAGATAAGACAACTAAAAGGAAAGTCTGTAATATCATCAAACATGGCCATGTATCAGCATAAAAATCTACAAAGCAGAACTATAATTTTATATAAGAGAAAGTATAAGAAAAATAAAAAGTATTTCAAAAGTATGCTTTGTGTTTTAACTGATTTCGGATAAACAGAGGCAACATTCATTTCATTTATTCCCTTACTAACTTTATGTGAGGTACTAAGAAAATATTAAATACATATTTATGCACTCTCACACACACACAAAGCCACAAACTTAAATTCCATACAAAACACTATAAAATTTAAAAAGGCGCAAACTCCAAAAACAGACAACTGAAACCTACTCCTTGGTGAAAGCTGTTACTGGGACAGAAAAAAGCATCAGAGGATCATGTTGCATAGCAGTGAGAAGGACAAGAGCAGGCAATGTGAGATAAAGGACCACGGAACATTATTAAATGATCAGATTTTCCAAATAAAAAGCCCTTTTCCCAATTTAAAAGAAAATATATGCTTTGAAAGAATTGTATCAAATAAAAGCCCTTTTCGTGGCTCACCAGTGATGTGTTGGTAACGAGTACGTCCCAGCATAGAATGCATAGCGTGTCCCATTTCGTGGAAAAGATTCTCCATCATTCCAGGAGTTAACAGTGTCGGCGAGCCCCTGGAGGGATGGGGGAGATTGAGCATCAGAACCACGACTGGGAGCTGGTAGTCTCCGTCCTCCTTTAATCTGCCTCCCCGGATTGTAAAATGGCAATCCTTTGAGAATGAGAAAACATAAAGAGTAAAACAGTCTTAATGAATATAAAATTATAACATAATGGATACAAAATTATACCAAAATGTGTGGATTCACACTTTAACTTAATCCTATTCTTATTCTACTTAGTTTTAGATACTTTTTCTTGATACTAATTATTCTGAAAATTTAAATTTTTAAAAATAATAATACACTGATCTTATATTGATTAATTCATTAATTCATCCCAAAACCATATACTGAACTGATGTGTCATATGCTGGAAACAAAGTCATCAGAGATCCATGTCCTCAAGACGTTCACAAGTAAGGGGAGGGGACAGACATCAGCTACTGAGCAAAGGGACACGAGTTTTTGAGTCCCAACTATATGTCAGATAATGAACAAAGAGGTACTTTCCATGTGTCTTGTCTTTATCACTTGGAAGTGATGGGCTCTAAACTGTCATAAACAAAGAATCTAGAGTAAATTACGTTAAAACAGGCACTATGCTGAAATTCGCACGCATTGAATCACTTATTCTTCATAACAACCCTGTGAGGCAGATGGACCTCACTTTTCAGAGGAGAAAACTGCAACCGAGTCTTAGAAACGTTAAGTAACATGCCCAAGGACACTGAGCTAGAATTGCTGTATCTTGCACCTGAGCCCAGGCTGACTAATCACTAAAGCGGAGTCTCTGCCACCCGTCCCGGCAAAGGGGAAGAACACAGACTCAGAGTCTGATGACCTGAACTCTGGTCCCACTTGCAACACCTACCAGCCAAATCATCCTGGAAAATGATTTGCCTCTACGAGCCTCATCTCTAGATTGCTACCTTGTCAAATCCCATAGGGGTTGTCCAGATTTTGTAAGCTCACACCTGTTAAAATGTTTTGGAATTTGTGAATCACTATTCAAATATAAGGTACCATTATTGTTGTTATAACTTATAACCTGAACTCCTGGTATTTCCCACCAAGCTGCACAAAACTGCTGAATCTGCCTGGCCGACAAACCTGACATGCAGCTAAAGGAAAGGAAGGAGCCTCGCATCTTCCACATAAGCAGCTAACTGGTGGCTGGTAAGGTTTCCGTATGGACATACCATCTGCAATTTTAACCTAGGTTCATTGTCAAGTATGGAAAGGAGTTAAGAGCCGGGGCTCTACTCAGAATGTTTGCCTTCAAATCCTAGCACTTCTAGCTGTGTGACTCTGGGCAAGTAACTTAACCTCTTCTCTGGCCTCAGTTTCCTCAGAACGTTAGAATCTGGTCAAAAGCTTGAGATGAATATTAAAAGACTGATGTGTATGAAGGACCCAGTGCACTGGCTAGCACCAATGAGGGTTCATAACATGTCAGCTATCATAATTACCATCACTAACACCATGACCCAGATAAAAGTGAAAGACACAGATTGCGATAATTATTTCTATAACCTTTTTTATTTTTAAATTCTATCTTAATTTCAAATTTATATATTCAGTAACTATTAATAACTTTTAAATATTATAGAACTGTAAGAATGATATAAAGTTCACATTAATACAAATGAACTGATGGTCACGTCTAGAAACCAGTGTATAAATAAAGGATCACCTGATGTGGTTTGTCTGCTCGTTGAAAAAAATCACAGTAAATGTACCCCAACAATCCTTCAGATTCATGAACGACAGCCTAGAAAAAAATTTTAAATTTAGTGGTAAATGAGGCCATTAGACACTCTAAAAGTGAAAAAGCATCCCTCATGTAAGAATCTGTATATTAAACATCCCCGGCCACACATACAGATATTTTAACTACTTTCTGCATCCCACAGTATCTCAAGATACAGTCTCTTTCTCCCCAATCCCATCCTCTTCTGCTCCACCTCTCAAATGACTTTGATTTGGGAACTGTGAGTCCAGGAGAGGAAGTGCTCCTAGTGAGGGCCCTTTGTCCCAACTGCCAATCCTCTATAATACCTCAGCCAACCACCCTCAAGAGTTACGAAGAAGTGCTGGCTAGACAATTTTAGCAGCAAAATTATTTTTCCTTCAAATCTTAGAATGCCATGACATATGCCCATGTAAATTTTAACCCTTAAATTTGAAAACTTGTTGTTTTCAAATGCAGCTCCCAGCTTCAGTTGAAAATCAGTAATATCATTATTTATTCCCCTCTCCAAAACAGGCCTATGAAAGAGACACAGCTTAAAGGAGAGACTCAACCACTAGTTTCCATCTTGCCTTCTTTGTCTTTTAAGAACTTGATGACTATATCCCAGAGAACCTCAATCTGTGCTTTAAAATTTCCTGCAAGCATATATTCATTCGTTCAATAAACACCTATTAAGCACCTACTCAGTGCCAGGAAGTGTTCAAGGCATTTGGGATACAGCAGTGAGGCCAACTGGCAAACAGCGCTGCTGCCCTGATGAAGCTCACGCTCTGCAGACCGGGTAAAACCTCTTCATCACCTGCATTTTGTCCTTCCATGTCCTCTTACCAGTTTTCCTTTTTATCGTATCTCCATATGTTATCAATCTCTGTCATTGTGTGGAAGTTCATAATATTCAGACAGACACTGAGATAAGCAAAGGCAGTGATAAAATGCTCTCCCCCAACTCTTCTCTCAATCCCCCCACACACCGACCCTGTGCTCACAAAACGTGGCCAAGAGGCAATCGGATAGCTTACCTTCCTTGAAATATAGTGGAAAAATCAGAGTGTGGTAAGGATGTAAGCAAAAATGAAACAACACAACAAATAAAGCCTTGGTGATAAACACATGGCTCCAGGAAGCCTCTAATCTTACAAGGGAAAATTTAAAATATTCATGCCTCAAATAAAGTGGGCCCTAACGGAAGAAACATGAATGAGAGGCTCGAAGTTACTATCAAAGAAGTAAAAGAGTCAACCTTCTATCAGCTTCCTAAAAAATTTTATTTTGGAGAACTAACTCTCCCATTCATATGTTTAGATCCTTCACATAGTGCCCTAAATCAAAAGCGACAATTTAGATTTTTTTTGTGAAACAGAAATTAGACAGGACACACTCAACCAGGGCGAAGCTAACTTAGAGCTGGAACTGCTGCAGACGCAACTCCAAACGGAAAGGATAAAGCACACTGCCTCAGGCAGGCGGGCGACTCACCAGTTTTCGGACATCTTCGCACCACACCTCTCCTTTGGCAGGCTGCTCTGCATATAAGGAAATCCCCAACAGTCTGTTAAACAAGATATTCAGGCCCTCCATGCATGCTCCGAGGGAGAAGAACGGGCTGTATAAACTGGGCTCAATATTATACCTAAGAGAAGGAAGAGAGGTTCAACAGCAGTTTTGTGTATTTCAGTTTCTAAACGTAAATTCCGTTAACTCTTTATTTAATATTTAGGATCGTAGTAGCTAAAGAAAAAAGGATTCAAACATAAAGGCATATTTCTCTCATTTGAGGGATTTTCAGACTCAGTTTGTTCAGAAGAATGACATCTAATTGTTACCAGCATGAGCCTAAGGCCATAATTAAGGCAGGCACAGCGTTTCCTCGTCTTTGTCCTATTGGGGTCTTCTACTCTTTCACCGATCAGTCACGCAGCCTGTCTCGGTTACCCACACACACACACTGCTTTATACACACTTGTATGCAGTGTGACCAGTGCCAGCTAGAATGGTAAACCTTACCTTATGAGATGGGTAATAGTCTAAAAAGTTGTGACTTACAGCACAAAAATAAATAAAATAAACAAATAAAACAAAAATTCTGATGCATGCTAAGTGAATTTAAAGTTCTAATCCAGTAAAAAATTCATTTATGAAAATACATGTCTGGAATGTAAACAATCAGATCTTAAGTTATCTGTTTTATAGTTATATATCTTAAATTAAGGACAACATAACTGGCAAAGTTAATTATTCTTCACCTGAAAGTAACTTTTTTTACGTCCTATATATTCCAACATAAACCAAAGCAAATCCAAAATATGTGATCAGAATCTTCATTTTTGAGTCATTAAGTCAGGCCAAAATTTATAACCACAGACAAAAATAATGGCTCTAGAATAATTGTAGGGGCTCACTGTATTGTCATTTTCTGGGATTCACAAAATATATACAAATTTATATATATATAAAGATACACAAACTTATAAGCAGTACTAAATGATTAGATTTAGTGAATGAACATAAATTGAGCAACAAATGAGATTTTGGCTATAGAAATCCACAGATTTACAAATTAATTTCTGCCCGGTTTTCGCTGAAACAGAATCCTAGTGTTGAAAGAGACATTCGTGGTCCAGTGCTGGGTCATCCATTCAGACGTGTTGTCCACAAACCTGCTGGGTGTGGGAGGAAAGGGATGAAGAGCGTTTTGTCTCTAAGGAGCTCACGGTGAAGGAAACAAAGAAGGCACCAGGCTGCGCTGTGTGGCCCGAGCTGGAGCGGCGGGCACACTGTTGGCGCTCAACAAACAGTGCTGAACGAATGCATGAACAAGCGTGCACGGTGGGAGAGCGAAGGAGGACGTGATGAGCAGGGGGCTTCACAGGCCGAAAGCAAGGAAGAATCTGAGTTAGGGGCACGGACAGGGATGGGGGACAGAGGGAGGCAACAGCAGTAAGGAATTGTGGGCAGAACCAACAGTGTAGCGAAAGTATGATGGCATAAAATAGCCTTTTAACTTCTAGAGACGATGTGGTTAAACGTGACACAGTTCATGATGCAGAAAAAAGAACGGGAGAAGAGTCTGGAACAAGTAGGCAGGGCCCGGAGAGCAGAGGGCCTGGTACACCCAGCTGAGGAATCGGGAAGAGATACTGTAGTTGGGTCCAGGGTCTCTAAACTTTCTGACCATACACCTCTTCACTAAAATACTTTTGAGTACTCAGCCTTACTATAAGTACATTTAGAAAGTGTATGTACGTGCTATTGTTCTGCTACACTGCAAAACAAAAGAGAGAAATTTTGTAAGTTAAGAAAAAAGAGACAGAATTACTAATATGTTATATCTACACACTCAACGAGTTGCTCACAGATGCCATGTGGGAGACAGGTCTGCAGCCCACAGAGCAGCAACTGACGCTGTCTGGAACGCTGCACAGCGGACAGTGTGGAGGTGGAATGCAGGGGAGGCAGGGACAGTGACAGCGGGTAAACCTCAGGGCTGCAGAGGACGAACTGAAGAGGGTGTGGACGAGGGCAGTGGGGTTGGGGAGAAGGCACATCGATTTGTTTTTCTTTGAGATGTAAAGGTCTTGGGACTGTGTGAGGGACTGCACTTGGAGGGCGCATGAGAAAGATGGAACCGTCTAGGACAACTCTCAGGTTTCTGGCTTGGGCAACGGGTGGGTGGCAGAGCCACTGAATCAGAGCAGTGAACACAGGATGACCAATCCAAGGGACAGAGGGACTAAGAGAAGCGTCCGCAGGCCTTTGGCACCAAGGTGAGGCTGCGGTCATTGCTGCCTGCCAGATGGGAGAGGATGGGAATGGAAGAATCAAAGAGAACTACAAAGAAGAGGCAGCATTTGAGGGGCACCCAGAAAGATGAGGGTACTGGTGGAGGGGAAGGGCGCTCGGGGCGGAAGAAAGAGCGCCAGCAAGGGCTTGAGGGAATTCCAGCCAATAGGGCAGACAAGCTCATTCAAGCAAAGATGGCCTTAGATGTTACCCAGCCCCCTCAGCCATCGGGAACGAGGTTGCGTACACCTCCATGTCCTCCGCGCCCTCAGTGCCTCTGACCAAATGAAGGTGAATCCCCTCCGGAAGAAGAGCCAGAATGGGAGAAGGTCCAGAGAGGGTGAAAGAGATTCAAAAAGCCAGAAGGTATCGCCAGCAGTTTGAACCAAACCAGGTCTGAGGGGCCCCGAGGAACAGTCCTGGATGACCTGCCAGTCAAGGGGCCCCCTGCTCGCTGCGCCCTCAGCTCCCATCTTCCACACGGGGTGAAGGGACACACAGAGGGAGAGTCAGGGCTCACAGGCCTCACTACCACTCAGAAACCCCCAGGACGCTACGCCAGTGGCCGTTCACGCCAGGGTCTGCAGAGCATCACAAGGTCAGGATGTGCCCGCAAACACCTGGATGCAGCATCTGCGTCCACAACTTCCTTATCCGTATAGATGCTACATATAAGATGCTTTTCTTCTATCACCCAAAGACCCAAGAGTGGAAAAGTACTGCAGGTGACACATATAACCTCACAGCACAGCAGAGCCACAGCCTAACAGAGTAAAATTTCAGTGTATTCTGAGGATTGGGTTTCAGTGCCACACCACTCCAGACTCTAATTTTAGAGTTTTACCAGAGTTTTACTATTATTTTTTTGTATCCAGAAACAAGGTATCTTTAGATTCCTTTGATTCCTCTGAAGAAAGAAAGAGGAAGAAAACGGTTATCCTCCACAGTCACTGAATGGAATGCTCTGCTATTCTGGTTAAAAATGTGCTACATATGGGTTTACAAACTTTCAGTTTTGAAAGAACCAGAATATATCATTATCAACATGGTAAAACAGCATAAATATAATTATGTCTTTTTTATTAAGAACAAGAGAATTTAACAATATATGAAAATCCTCATTGGGAACACTAATTATGATTGGAATAAGCACAGAGAGATGTTCAACTGAAGAATTCATCATTGTAATTTGAGTTTTTGAAAAATCAATGTATCACTGTATTTATGAAGCACAATCTATGAGTCAGACATGTGTTTCAACCTCCGATGCACCTGGAATTAAGGTAAAGAAAGAAGTTGGGTATTATTTCTAAAACTCTTGGCATCAAACTTCATGAAAATATAAAACACAATTAAGTGCAGTCAATGAATCCAGGTTGAAACTGCAGGTAAACACAGGCTTCATTCTTACTTTATCCTATTCAGTAAGTGAAAGCAAGTGTGAGAGAGAACATATGCACCAAATGGCAACTGCTCACCGAGGCTCATCACAGAATAAGGGAGGGCCTGCCAGAGGACATGTGTGGGCTAGGGAAAGTGCACACTTGAAAAGAGCAGAGTATGTGGCAACACTGTCAGAGCAACTATTTTTAACTTTATCAAAAGAAAATGAAACAGAATGTTTTTGGCATCAGGAATGATTGCCTAAGTGATTCGAATGTTATAGTTGGATGACATTTTGAAATGTTTAGTCTTGAAAGCCACAGGGAGAGCTACTGTTTTATCTGCTTAAACAAAGGCAAGGTAGCAATAAAAGAATTGGATGATACCGAAAACCTGTTTGCTTTTCAGGTAATTATATAGTACTGCAAATAAAGACCTTTCTCCTCCTCCATTTTATAAAGAACCAACCACTGCCAGTTTGGTCCTATCTTGAATTCTGAAGTTAGAGGTAAGAAAACTGCTCCAGCCAAACTTCCTGGTAATCAGAGAACAATTTTCCTTAATGGTGCAGATTAGCCCTACAGGCCTCTGGAAATTGTGGTTAAAATAAGTCAAAATTAAACAAAGGGAGTGCAATTCCATCACCATCCTAGAGAAGCAGGAAAGTGGACCAGTAGGCCTGACTTTAGGGAAAGAAGTTGATAGTATCACACCAGTGTGGCACTAGGTGGTAGAAATCTCACCGTGGAGGCTAGAGCCAAATCTTATTACAGCACTGAGACCTATATTTGCAACAGTCTCTACTTCAGTTTCTTAAATTCTATCAATAAGGAAGCACGTGTTTCTGGCTTCTATCCAGGACTCTGCTTTCCAGCCTGCCTGGAATGGCCACCCACAGGCTGCAACTCTTTATGAGGAATTAATTTATTAAATATTAATATATCAATAAGTGAAATCAGATAGCCACAGTTGATATAGAATAGTGACAGAATAACCAAAAATAATGCACATGTGCTGCAGCTTGCTTTAGGGAGAACAGCATGGGAGATGTTGAAATGCTGTGCGCCAGTGCTCAGGTGTGTCCTGGGACAGGGAGGAAAGAAAACCTGGTGAGAGGGAACAAGTGGCCAGGAGCTTTTCCAACCCTCTTCGAATTGTTGAGCCCAGTAGCAGACCCATGCTCAGACCCCTCCCTGGGTCGCGGAAACTCCTGACTCAGAACTGCAGAAATCGCCACCCCCTTCTGCTGCAACTGGTTCTCAAAATCAACTGGGACTAATAAACACAGGCATTTTGAGTCTCACTGAACAAGCTCCTAAAAGACTGAGTTAAAAATCAAGGCATTAGAAGTTTTTAGTGCAATTGGCCAATTTATGACAAATTTGGCATCCATCCAAAACTGACGGTTTCAGATTGAAACACATTGAATCAATGGAATTCCATCAGTTTATAAACTTTAAAAAGAGAAAGCCAAAAAATACTCATTTGTCACCCGTTTACTTCAGAAAACTATTAAAATAAATCCTCATTTTGAAAATTAGTAATGAAAAAGAACTATTAATATTTATTGAGACAAGAACTATCAATGGGTGTTTACGCCATTAGGTCAATGACTAATGGGAAACTAGATGTTTTCATGTTGCCAGTAACACCACATGAATCACTTTCTAGTTGAGAGAGTAAACCCTAACCACAGACTGCAGAGATCATGTTGGCATCCGTCTGTCCATCAGGGGTCTATGTTCATACCACCCATGGTGGGGCAAGTGATACTTCATGTCTTTTGATGTGACACAAAGTATATACACTATCAGCTATGGTGTCCACGACAAAAATGGGAAATGTTCAACATCAAGGCGTTAGCCTTAACGTCCAGCTTACAGGAAAGATAGGAAGAGATGAACCAGTGAGATGACACCACAAGGAAGCAACAAGATAAATCCAGAAGGCTGGAAATTCTGTGGACAAATGGCCTGGTCTCTTCAACAATTGTTGATAATATGAAAAAAGGGGGCAGGAAGGGCACAAGGTGTGGGGAACTGTTCTAGAGTAAGAGACCTAGACAAAACCCAAACACTAGAAGGACGCATTAAAAAACTTTAAAATGGTGACCGCTGGGGGCAGAGGTAGGGATGAGATCAATGAATACTTTATCCCACTACAGTATCTTCCCAGATCAACCTCTGGCACTTTTAAAACTTGTTAATTTTTTCTCCTACTTCTAAACAAGTTCTTTCTTTTCTTTAGGCAGACATTTAAGAAACTTGAAATAAATCTGAAGCATTTAACATGAAAGCAAAAAAAAAGTCCCTGGGGTTAACTTTGAGAAAAGCTCAAATCGAGGAAAGCCCCTTTTACTTTTCGTTTTATGTCGAAGCACACATTTAAGTCTGTGCTTGAAAGGTGATGAATTTAACAATGACTTAGAAATCTTCACTTGGTTCCGCTCTTCTATCCTTAAATCCAAACTGTGATATTTCCCCTTTCTTTTCTCATCCATCACCTGTGCTTCTCAGCCCACTCTTGCCAATCAAGACTATTGAAACCTCAAACCAAAACTTGATTATTTGTCTGTTAAGCTACTTAAAGGAGATGTTTAAAACCCCCAAGTCTTATAATCCCTTCTGAGGTATTTCTGTACCCCTCTTCCTAGTTCTTTACTGAGTTAATAGTCAAATAAGTAAATTAGTATTGAAACTTTGATTAAAATAAGCTAAAGCCCCCTGTGACTATCAGGCAGGTTACACTGTGTTCCCAGTATAGCTGGTGATTTCAAAGAATCATTGAGCAGGCAGAAGGCTCTGTCAACAAGTGAGCATTGTGAAGACCTCCAGAGGGTCACACTGCTTTCAACAAATCTTCTGGATGAAAAATGTCATGCGAAAAAATATGACAGTCTCTTTCCAAAAGAACTCATCACTGGATTCCTTTTAACAGTGATTTCCAGTTACTGGTTTAGATACAGGCTTGAATGATGGCTATCAGCCAATATGTATTTACTGAGTGCCCAGAGTGTGTGTTCTACAGAGCTTTAAAATATGGTTGACAAGACACATTCAACATATGAGACAGCATGTCCACAAGAACATGAAATTAGGTCAACCATGTAGCACACAGGCTGTGAGGACGGTGGGGCAGGAGCTGCACGAGGCTAGCACAGACCCGGAGGCTTCGTGGACCCTTGGCAAAATGTCACAGTGTGTAAGACAGACAAGGGAGGCAACGGAACCCTACCGCTCGCCAGGCGCAGGTTCTGTCTCTGAGACAGAAAGGGGTGTGGCTGAGGCGAACTGTGGAGGAAGAGCAGCAATGGGAGAAAAGTCAGAACAAACGTGGGTGTGTATGTGTTCGTTTCTCATAAAAGAAAAATGGGTGGTAATCAGACCCCACAAGGTCTTGAATGATAGCTCCATATTTTATTTTAAAGGCAGTAGTGACCCCTTGATCTTGAAGAAGCAAGTGAACAACAGCGGCGAGCTGTCCTGCCAGACAGATGCAGGGCTCCTCCACCCTGGACGCAGAGATGCTTGGGAACCCAGCAAGACGGACTTCCCTGTTTCAGGATTCTTCATCTATCATCACAGACTTCTCAGAGGAGCATTATACATTTGATACATTCACACATTTCAGATGAGAGTTTTTAAGGGATAACTGACCCCTCCCTCAAAAGATTTTAGAGAGCACCTAGAAAGTATCTCTTAGAGTGGACCATATCCTAGAAGGATGTCCACTAATGGCCAATTCCATCAAATAATGTTATGTTACTATTGATACATTTTCTCACTTGACCCTGATCTATGAAGCAAGTAAGTGATGGAGGTGGGACTTGCCCCGGCCACACTGCTCTGCTGCCTCAGGTGTTTCCATCCTTTCCAGCGGTGGACTTGGACCAGGAGACCCTCGTCTCTGTGGTTAGGGGAGGAGTAAAAACTCCCAACCTACTTGGGGGCCCAAGGATCTCTAAGTACTGACTCCAAAGTCAGTCAGCAACAGAAAGACTTTCCGATATTATATTTTTAGTAGACATGAGGGAAAGGGAGTCAGTAGCCTTTATTCAATAGTTTCTGTTTATGATCATATCAAACTTCTAAGCCATCTCATATCCCTAATGAATGCATATGCTTTAAATTCCTGTTCATTAGATGTTTCCAAATCTTCAAATATTCATATGTAAATTTTCATAGGACCACCATTTGAGCATGCTATTCTTACAGAATACAGTTAAATGACAAAAATAGCACTTAAAGCCAGTAACGGGATACAACAAGGATTCTAGCAACGCCGCAGCCCCCAAATGCTCACGGTCTAGTAAGAGAACCAGAAAGCTACACATGCAGAGGGCTGGAGATGAGCCAGAGTCCAGACACCGTGAGGAGATAGTTACGAGTGCTAAACAGGAATGATACATGCATTTGAAGAATACCTGGGCAGGTGCAGACTATGCCAGCAGAGGGGATGAGCTTTGGGAGGAAATAGGTTATAATGTAGGCAACTGGGTGGATGGTAGTACTTGCATAATTAAAGTGCCAAGTGCTCAATAAACATTAGGTTTTTTCTTCCTTCTCATATATGGGTATTTCTTGAAAAACTTACCTCTCTGCACGAATCACACCACTGTAGTAGGGGGGATCCCAAGGCATTACTTCCTACAACGGAATAATTCATCATTACGAAAGCTATTGACTGTTATGTAATTCTTATCAGTAACTTTGCTGGCTTATGAAATATAAACTAGTTATTATAAATCAGTCAGTTCATAGAATGTAAACCAGCTATTGTCAAAGTAAATCAGAAAAATTTCATAAAATCCCTAAAAATGTATAGCTTGGAAAGGAAAAAGCTGGCTCCTTATTTTGACTTCCCTGTAATCAATGGGTAGAGAGGTATAAGACCAAACCCAAAATTTAGGGGAAAGGTAAACAAATGTCATTCTAAAATATAAACTCACCAAAGTCAACATTAATGGATTAAATGGGCCATGATAAAATTTTTCCCAAAATGTAACCAATGTATTAATCCATGAAATATACTGCAGGTAAGATTAGGGCGCTAAAGGTAAGATTAAGCGTCCTTCTAAACGTAAGCAAGAAGCTTAGGGTAGATCTCAAAAATGAAAGCAACAATTTAAAATGTAACTAAGGAAGAATTAATGCTAATCTTGGCAAAGAAAATATGTCATAAAGATGTATTATAATAATAGTTTTTGAAGACTGGTACAGAATACTAAAAGGGAAAGCCTAATCACCTGAATGAATCATCCTTCCCACAGGTGCCCAGGTGAAGAGACCAGGTAGTGCAGCCAGACGGCCTGGATTCGGGTTTTCAATCCATACCGGACTGTAAACTGTGTGAGGACAGGAACTTTGTCCGCACTGTTCATCATTATATCCTGGCACCCTGAGTGGCGTCTGGTACATGGGAGTCTCTCAGTAAATATCTGTTGAATGAATCAACAGCACCTCCCAAACAGGATTGCTGAATGCACTTAAACTGCTAAGCAGAACATCTGGCATTGAGCAAGAGCTCGATCAATGGTGGCGACTCTCCTCATTACCATCATCCTTTAAGTTTTCAGCTTAGGCATTATCTCCTCAAATAATAAGGTGTTCTTTCCGATATTCCATGATAATACTTCTACCATGGGATGTGTGACAAGATACTTGTAGGCTTATTTTTTTTCTCCTCATGAGCACTGTAAGGGCAGGCACGTGTCCCTGAAAGTCTAGCCCCTCGGTGTTCAGTTCCTGGCACACACTTCTAACAGATGATTATGTACCATCACTGATGCCAGACACAGTACAGGTTCTAATGACAAAAAAACCAATAAGATACGGTCCCTATTATCAAGGAGCTGGTGATCTAGGCAGCAGAAAAGACAAGTGACTAGACAATCAGAGGACAGTATGTCATGTCTACGTTGTGCCATGTAAAACACAGCCCATCAGAAGGGTATTTAAATCACAATGTCATCAAATGTTTTGGAGGCAGCAATGCCCAAGTTGAGTTTTAGGACAGGAGCAGTTAATCCAGATGAGAAAGGGGGAAGGCATTCCTGTGTATGGTACTTGTGAATGATTGGAAGCTGCCTACCATATTTATGTGGCTGACACATTAATGTCAGTTAGAATTAAAGAGTAGAAGAAAGTAAAGCAAGGAAAGAAAGCAAAAGTAATTGATTAGAGGACGTGAGCATCCCATAGGTATTAGGAGAGAGCAAAGAACACTAACTGGGCTTGGAGGGGCAGCAAAAGACAAGGCTAGAGAAGCTGGTGGGGGCCAGATCATGAGGGCTTAGTGGAAGAAGTAAGGCAATAGGAAGGGAAATTAGAGAATTACCAGGAGCTATGGAAGAATTTTAAACAAGAAAGTGACAAGATCAGATCTCTTTTTAGAAAAATCCTCCTGGTTGTAATGCATTCATTCACAGTCCAAATAAGTGTTGAGTGTCAACTCTATGCCTAACACTGGGCTAGGCACATTGCTAAACAATTCAAATCCAGGATGGTTTTCAGGGGAGCAAGAACAAAAGGCTAGAAAACAAGTTAGGCAACCACAATTACACACAATCTGGGTGAAAAGTCAACAATGATCCCAACCAAGGCTACAGCAACAGGCATGGGGAGAATCTGCAGGACCTAATACCCAATTATGGGGTCAGGGAATGTGAATCCCGTGGAGGGCTTGTGGAAACACAGATTGTGGGGGCTCACCCCAGAGTTTTCGATTCCGCGGGTCTGAAGTAGGGCTCAAAAATTTGTATTTCTAACAAGTTCCCAGGTGATGCTACTGCTTCTGGTCCAGGGATCACATTTGGAGAACCACTGGTCTAGAGTGAGCACAGGTTCCAGCCAGGGCAGCACAGGGAATGGTGGTACCATTCACCAAAACAGGGACTTCATGAGAAGACTGGGTACTTCACAAATATCTGCTAAATAACCTGTACTGATAAGCTATAGAAAAGTATCTAGGGAGGATAGTTTCAAGACATATTAGCTTTTACTGAAATAGCTTTTGGTGACATATTTTATTTTTTATTTTGTTTCTATATTCACCAAACTAAATTCTGATCTACTGATCTAATACCTAGTTTCCTAAGTGGGCCTACCTGCCAAGCCAAGATGTACAAATGACTAATACTAGTTACTTTGCGAGATACAGTTCTTCTATAAATTAACAGATTGACATGCTACTCTATAAATCTCTGAGTTTGACAGGAATAATCTATTTCTTAGTGGTTATATCTGCGAAGCTGGTAAATCATGTCTAAATCTGCGAGGCCCGTTTCCCTAAATCTTCCCTGTGACTACGGCTCTGGCAGCCACGACCAAATAAAAAATTATCAACAATAGCAACTACAAAAGAATGGTGTAGACAAGCCCAGCAATTCTGTAGTGCCCTTGAACCAAAGAGGAAAGAGTCCAAATATGTGGAATCTCATCACTTTCCAGGGCACCCCAATCAGTGGGAAGCATTCTGGCCATAACAACACTTAGTCTGTAAGATCATACAAGTAAGATCGTATAATCATATGACCTTATGATTGAAAACAATATCTAAGTGTTTTTAAAATGGGGTATACTTTGTCAGTCAAATAATGATCTATTTCATTGAGCCATAAATTAGTGAACAAATGAGTGAGTAAATTGCAACATTAACACTGATGGTTAAAATTGCCACCTGCCAGATCAAGCCTCCATTGAGTATTAAAGGCTGCTTCAAACTGAGAACTCAACCTTCCACAGAATGAAGCAGCCTTTGCAGGAATACAGTGTTAACGTACATTTATAACACACACACACACACATGCACACAAATATGTCAAATAATCAACAAAAATGCTGTATTTCCAGGCAACATGAGACTCAGACATATGGGTCAAATATTTTAATACCTTTGTTCACCAAAACCAAGGATCACAAACAAGACTACGTAGATCTCTAGCATATCAAAAGAAAGTTCCAGAATCAAAAGATAATGATTTCAGTTGACAGACTGTTTATATTACAACAAAAATATTCCAACATAGTTACTTACAGATTTTTGAGGATTTAGCTTCATTTTCATCCCTTGTATCATCGCAAAATCTTTTCTAGTTCTGTAAGACAGATTTATCTTTACCTGCTAGGACAAATCTTAATATTTACATTATGAAAGAACTAACCTGCTTATGTTACTTTCCAACATTCATGATAAACGCACATGTAATTAGTAGTGCAAATGTAAATCAGTATTAATCCAAATTTTACATAAGTGTTAAAAAAATATATATATATCAGTATATTACTGCAATTTCTACCTTAAAAAGCATCATGGTGGACATGTCTCAAAAGTGTGGAAAAACTAGCAATGTTACAGAAACATGCAAAGCATTAATTAGCAAACATTAAATCACTACTTTTTGCTACACCTTAAAAAGGTTAAGAGACTAAACAAGTTATTTCTGTAAAAGAATATTAATACAGATTATATTTTAGATTGCTAGTCATAATTTTTCCCCTATAGAAAACCTCTAGCTGAACAATAATTAAATATGTATTTAATGTTTGTAGAATATAACATGCCTGTTAGAATTAACTCCTATATATAACTGTAAAATTATGGAGATATTTATTGCTCAAAATATGATCTATAGCTACACACAAGTAGAGAAAGAAAACTAACACTTAAGCAACAAAGCAAAGCAGAATAAATTCTCTATTACATAATTAACTGTCCCTCTTGCTTATAGCAAACAGACAGTGATTCATTAGGATTATTAAAAGAAAATTTTAGAATTTATAAACATAATCCAAACTAGAAAGGAATGGGTTCTAAGGCCTGAGTTTATAATCCAAAACAGAAATTTCAGCTAAAATGAATGTGTTGGTGTAGACAAAAAAGGCAAACAAAATTTTAGAAAGCGTGATGAGAAAGAAAAGAGGAAAACATTGCCCTCTTTTACAAACCATGACATGCCTCTTTCTGGAATCCTCCACCCTCCCACCTAAGCCCTAGAAGAGGGCCAGTGAATGGCAAGTGTGCAACCCAAGGCACTGGGCAGGGGAGGGGCAGGGAAGGCAGGAGTGTAACAGAGGGACCCACTGAAGAGAGGAAAACACTTCGGCTTGAAATTATAAACACTGAAACAGAGCATTCTTAAAATACATGAAATCAAAAATATGTATTAATCCGCCATATCTGTAAGCCTCCTGTATATAGGCCAAAAGAGGAGAAATACTACTTTATGAACTTGTTACAAAATTAACGGTACAAGTGAAAATAAATAGTTTCGAAAAGGTTTTGGAAGAATTTTTAAGTTACATATGAATATCATGGTCCTAAAGACCATCGGCTGATGAGAGGGGACTGAGTTTTCAAGACTGGCAGTTTAGGAAGACTCGGTGAAGAGCACCTGCTCAAGAGCCCACAGACAGGACCCAATATTCCAACACTCACATTCTTAATAGGTCACTTCCTAATTTTTAATAAGTCTTTCTTAAAAAACTGAATAACATACAACTTTAAAAACTAAATAATAGAATAAAAACTAACCTTTCAGAAAGTTTATCAGATAGTTTCTCGAGGAACTGCATGACAGTCTCTAAAAATGAAATCAAAAGAAAATGTCTTCAATTATGTGAAATACAATGAACATATCTATTAAAATTGTAATGTAATAATCATAATCTATACACTACATCTCCATTAAAGTGATGATTCTCCAAGAGAAGCAGGGTTGCTAACATATACCAAGCATATAATAAATATTTCTAGATGACAATGATCTCTTAGAAAAAAAAATTAAATTGACATAGTAATAATCCAAAGCCTTAAACAATATAGGAGGCTAGGGAAAAACCCAAAATTTCAATGTGTCTCTATGAATATGCAGAGATGAAAAAAATAAGTTTCTTAGATATGTCTGATATTTTCTAAGTTTTAAAGAGATAGCTAGACTCTGATTTGTTCATAAAAATCATTACAGTTTAGAAGTGTAACTTCCTGAAACTTAAATTTTAAAAATCAGTGTTTTTCTGGGAAACTACTTGTATTTTTATGTATGATGGTAAAATAATTCACTCAGGATCAATACCAAAAGAAAATAGAACAAAATCAGAACATTAAAACTTTAAGTTCTGATAGAATTTTTTTAAAGTATGTATTCAAGTACTTTAGCCATAGTCATTATAATTTACAAACCCAAAAAGGCAATATGGAATTACCATCGTTTCTCATGACAGGAAATGTTTCGTGTGTCTTTTGGAATTTAGCACTTTTTGTCACTGACTTACGTGTATAGAGCTTTCATATGTATTTTAGTTTTCCTCATACATTGTTTTTATATTTTCCAGATGATCTTTCATATGGGTTTAAGTTTCTTGCCCTCTTTTGAGTTTAAGTTATCTCCTTTCTGAGTGAAAGAAAAGGCGAAGGGAACAGCGGAGATTAACCTCGACCAGACCACCGGGTTTCTTCCGCTGTCAATACTTCACGAGTCTTCTATATGCTAACTCTGAAAACACTGCCTCATGTATCAGATTAAATGACATTAGGAATTTCAGAAAAAAATTGTTATTTAGTCAAAAATGACAATTCATTTCAGGATATACCAGCTGCCATACAAAACTGTTTTCATACAAATCTCTGCGTATGCTTTTTATTTCTTAATAACCATAACCACGTTTTACTAACGTTCACCCATTTTTTTTTTTTTTTTTTTTGAGACACAGTCTCACTGTGTTGCCCGGGCTAGAATACCGAGGTGTCATCCTAGCTCACAGCAACCTCAAACTCCTGGGCTCAAGCGATCCTCCTGCCTCAGCCTCCCGAGTAGCTGGGACTATAGGCATGCGCCACCATGCCCAGCTAATTTTATATATATATTTAGTTGTCCATCTAATTTCT
>CAUYSK010013807.1:0-11688 GCA_963575035.1 Avahi laniger | reverse complement strand
CAGTGTCACATGCCAAGCCTTCTGAGTATTCCTCAGTGATGACTGGTTTGCACCTCTTCCCGTTTAATGCCTCTTGATTTTTTTACTTTTCTAGGACATTAAAACTTCCTAACCCAAAATGCAGATTCAAGCTTGAAACATTGATTATTAATTATACATTGAGGATTACAAAGTATCTATGTATTAGGTTTAAGATCTGTCATTAGGCAGTAGGAATTGAATTGAATTTTTTTTCACAGAGAAAAAGACTAATCAGAATTTTAGCGTTCTGGACAACAGTTGGTTATCCAACTAAGCTATTAAACCTATTTCAAATGTTAGCTTGTGCAGCCAAAATTCAGTAATAAATGACTAGCATGGACCCTAGACCCTCTCAGCCAGCACAGCCTGACCCTGCAGCATTGATTGGGCTCTGAGTGACAGTAGCTGCTCGCAAACTTGAGATCTTATGCTGAGGAGATTCAAAGAAATAATCACTCTCTCCTTCCCATACCCATGCGTGGCTTTAATCCAAAAATGTACTCCAAGCCATTTGTGAACCAGAATTAAAAATCCCTGTTGATCCCTTTAAACACAGAGGATCGGCTCCAGACCACAAAGCTAGATAGAAGGGGAAAAAAGGAGGAATTTCCTTCCCTACCCCACAGATTAACTTATAACTTCAGGAAGGTTATCTGAATTGAGCAGAACTCATGCTACATCCCATGAAAGTCTTAGTAATACAGATGTAAATAATGTGCTTCACACATATTTAAACTGTTTGCTGCATTTGCCATCTGTGAAATGCTGGACCATTTTCTATGCTGCTTCATCTTATTCATTGCAGAGGTTATTCTCCAGACTAACATCTCACATGAGGCCACCAGCTATGCTCAGTATAAACCATCAGGCTCAGTGATAGCGAAATGGGGAAGGACCAAATTCTGATTTTAAAAATTACCTTGCAGCAGCCTGATTCCAAAGGAGACACAGAGATGTCTGAGGAATAATTCTGGACTCGGCAGAATAAATCCTGTAACGAACCTCATTGTTGTTAGTCAGGAGTTGTGAACTCTGACCTTTCACACTCAAAGATAATACCTATAAGGTCAAAAGGAACAGAAAATTTAATGACATTTTCCGAAAGTATTATAGCGGAGTCTCCCATTCGAAACTTGACTTTATTTTTCTGGTAACTGCAGCCACTTGTTTTCTCCCACTATTAGTTGTCAGCTCACTTATGAATGCAGGGTGTCTGATTGGTTTTCCATTGTGCACTTTCTACCTCCACCTTAGTTAGTCGTTCAGCAGTCTTCCGCTGATAACTCACTTTGGCTGACTTCCTCAGGAGTTAAGCATATAATAAGATACCATATTAGTGAAAGCTATGTTTTTTTCACTTTCCCCACTTTTCTATATATTTTACTCAATAAAACATGAAGGAAATATTTCCAACTCCTTTTGAAACTAAATACTCTATGAATAGCTCATAAAGATGGAACACATTTCATATTAGTTTACCATGTGTAGCACTTACCAAAAATCTGACCAAGAAAATGCATTGAGTGTGTTTGCTAAAAAAAAAAAATCAGATTCCAACCACAAATTTTTAAATGATAGATTACCTTATTTTTCAGTGCAGGAAGACTGTTTCCAGTTATAAACCACTGCTGGCTGCTATACTCTGTGAACTGGACTAATTTACATGTACTTTTCTCAGTCATTATTTCTGCATCTGGGACATCCAACAATCTCTCTGGAATTCGAATACAATCTCCTTCCTTTCCTTCAAACTTGTGCCCATTGATTTGCTGAGGATACCAGTGAAGAGCCAATATTGACAAATACGGGCAACTGTCAAGGATGGTTTTGCTTCTATAACAGAAAAGCAAAGGTCTGCTAGAACGGCATGTGTTTTCACAAGTTTATCCATGTATGTTTGTTAAAATGCATCATACTGAGACTTTATTCTTTATGTACAACAATGACTCTGCCAATCCAAAGCAGTAAATAGAATGTGCCTTCAGTTCCTTTATGGTTAATCCTTAGAATTTTTTGTATAGATCTTTCTGCATCTTCTTGCCTAATTCTCCTTGCAACATAAAACATGGGCTTTTGAAAGCTGTTTTATGGATATCAACATATAATCTATAGATATAAAATGTACTTTTCTGTGTTAGTCACATAAGCATTGAAGGAACAGGTCGAGCAAAGGGCGTCCTCACTGAACTGAAACCTTGTGTTTTACTTAATAACATCGTGAGCCTATATATCCAGAGCCATGTTTTCATCCAGAGTTACCTCATGTCTTTCCAACCCATCAGAGCACTGCTAACCATTTAATATAACAAAAACAGTCCTAAACAGTGATCTTTATTCATTTAACAATTTTGTTTTGAAGATCTCCTAGGCATAATAAGATCCTGTTCTCAGTGAAATTGCTTCCAAACTCCTGTGTGTGTTGAAATCACTTGGAAGCTGTTTTAAAGTACAGATTTCTAGATTATACCCCAGACTGACTAAATCAAATTCCTTACCCAGGGAGGGGGTTGGAGGTTCTAGGAATTTCTGTTTTTAACCAGTCTCCCAGATAATCTGATGCAATCTTTTTATGGACCTATCATGTTTGCAAACCATGAGACCATACATAGATAAATTGGATCTGAAATCTGCCTGGAAAAGTGTAGAGAATATTAAAATATCAGGAAAAGATTTATGCATTAATGTTAAAAAGTATATTGGCCACAATAGATGTAGAGTATATATAATTAGATCATGGATCTAAATGATACCTTGTCAAGAGCCCCCCACCTAGGAAATGGAGTAGAGAATTTTAATTTGAAAAACGAAAAGAAAGGGAAAGGGCCAACTTTTTCCTCTATCTCTATGTCCTAAAAAAATATCTTCCATAACTTTAACTACCACATTTGAATTGGTGCCTTCAAAGATCTATCTTTAATCTTTCCACTCCCCCACGTCTCTAGGTCCCTGTGTTCAAGATTTCTATTGAATCACTTCGATTTATACTGGCCGCACACGTCTTCACAACGGCTTGTCAAAACTCATCTTTTAATCTCCTCTCTGCTGCCAGACTCCCACATCTTCACCAAAATCTGCCACTGCAGAGCCCCTGGGCAGGTACAATGCTCTGATACCAGTGACCCTCAGCCACATGGCTCCACACAGCTTTTCCATCTGTCACCCGGAATCTACTGAGATTCAGGCCATTCGGTGCCATCACAGACTCCGCTGTCTTGGCAAACCAAGACCAATACCACATGCACGGTGACTCTACCCAACCTTGACACGAGTGTGCCAAGTTCCTGGTCCTTCTTTCTTGCTGATAACCACACTCTCCCTGACACCTTAATCTCCTATCTGTATGTCCTTCAAATACACTCACCTGGATCAATCCCACAATCTGCTTTCTATCTAGGCTGAAGTGAGGGGAGAAAAAAACCCCACATCAACATGTAGACTGGCACCACTACAAATCCATTGTGACCAACCTCAGTTGGACCCTCAGTGACACTTGGCATTGTTTTTACTTGCCTTCCTAGTGACTGTTCTCGATTCCATCATTCTCCTCAGTATCCTTGCTCAATTCTCAAACACTTCACTTTTAGCAGATGTCCTTGATACTGCTTAAGACAATGTATAAATAATGCATATCAGAATGCTCAACATCTTTAGTTTCCTCATTAAACAAACTAGTCTTGATCTCTTTCTTATTTTCTATGTTCGATTTGTCACTAGCATGTTAATTCTACCACCTAATTATCTTCAAGGTGCCAGCCTTCTATGTCACTGCCTCAGTTTCAGCTTTCATCTTCTTGTACCTGAGTAATTATCCCCTATGTAGTCTTCTTATTTCTTGCTTTGCTCTATTCTTTACCCTTTAATACTTTCCTCAGTGTCTCTAAAATCCTAAGTCTGATTCTTTCACACACACACATGCACACACACCCTACCTAATTTAATCTATGTTCAACCTTTGAAAAACTGATGATATCCCCAAACACATCATGCTATTTCTTGCCTGATTGCCATTGTACATGCTGTTTCCTTTTCCTGGACAACTCAAAGGTAAAGGTAAGTCTATTTAAAGGAAGCACATGACAGAAAACATACTGATTCATTTATTAATTCTATCCATGCATTACAGTATAATCACCGAGAATCTGCTGTGTGCCAGACACTGTTCCAGGCTCTGGGAATACATTTGGAAACAAGACAGAAAACACCTTTTTGTGCATCTTACATTCTTGAGTTTTCACTGGGCCTTTGAGGGCACAGATATGGGACTCAACATGCACAGTGGGGTAGATGGTTCACCTCTAAGACAACCTTGATATACTGGTGATCTTGCAGAAATATGGAAAAACAAATGAAAAAGAATGGGATTATGGGAAATGCTGTGCTATCAAACAACATAGTTGAATATAGTTCAAGAGAGGAAAACAATAACAGGTATTTCTTAAACACACACACACACACACACACACACACACACACACACACACACACTGTGGCCTCAGTGAAAACTTACCCGAACTAAAAAAATGATCCATTTCAGAAGTTTCAGAAACCAACATTAGAGACATTGATAAAAGGCATTAAGGAACTGAACTGCTAATTATTGGTCTCAGATGGACATTTAGAAGCCGTGGTGAGGATTAGAGAAGTGGCCTTCTGAAAGGGGGCTCCTGTAAGGCTTTTCTGATGCTTTGCTGATTTTCCACAGTAAGAAAACTTCAATTCCCGGGACTCACTTATAAGGGTTAAAGGAAGAGTACAGTGTAAGGAGATGTTGGTTCTGTACCTTAACCTGAAGTCACACTCTAGCCCTGATCTGGGCTGAAAGTCTGGGGCACTTTGGAGCCACAGGGCTGGAGGGGGAGGTTTTCAGACAAAGCAGGTGGTTACAATCTATTCTGACCACACAGTATAGTGGCCAGTAGGGGCTATAGAGTCAGGTAGGCCTGGGATTGAGGCCAGGCCTCACAGTGGACTGTGTGATCCTTGGCTAGCTGTGTAAGGCTCCTAGCCTCAGTTTCTACATCTGTATCAGAAATACTAACAGCCCTAACTCTAATCTTGAATAGCTACTTAAAATGGTCTTTTGTAAGGACAAAATAATATGTACAACTTTTAGCAAGAATTAGGTTGAATCATATGAAATTTTCAATATTATGCTGTTTTTACCTACAAAAAAGGCAATTCATATTATTCAATTTAATACAAGGTTAGGACTACAGCAGAGGTATAGTTAATTTCATTTATATTATTATTATTATTCTATCCCTTGTTTTGTCTTGTAACCCCTTTAGATCCTTTGAACTTCATGTGTCTTGTGACCTAAGAACTAACATTAAAAGTTTCACATAGCTAACTGATTTTTTAATTAACCTGTCAGAGTTTATAAAAAGCCCCATAAATAAAGATATCATTTAAATTATTATACAAGATTTCTCAAATGTAGTCTTCAGATGTTTCTGAATTTCAGTGCTACTTTATGAACACTGATAATAGCAATCATGGAAAATAAATAATAAAATTTATAGTTTTATATAACAATCTTAACCAGACATACCCCATTAAATAACAGTTAAATAATAGTCACTGTTTTTTAGATAACATATAGTATTCCTTGAGAATAGGGAGGAATCTCAATTTCAATGTTCTATTAACAGGCATTTTTATGTTGAATCAAATAGAAATAAAATATTTATAGATCTTTGTACTACCATGATCCAATTTACATTATGAATATAATTTATAATACCATAGCATCTAAAGGATGTTAATATATAGTTATAAAATTAATTATATAATTAATAATGAGACACATTTTATTTTTCCCTTTTCCCCTTGCTAGCTTTCCTCCATAAAACTCCAGCTGTGAAGTTCTGTGAAGTTCAATAACATTCTGCAAGCTGTCACCAAATGGATGAAAACCATCTTAACTCTAGAAGCACAACTAACAGCACATCAAGACACACCCAAAGACTGGAATCATCTTCCTTATTTTTTCTATTTGGAATGTATCTTCTATTCATCAAATAAATAAGAGAAGACAGTAAGATTTTTCATATTTTAAAACAACACTTCAAAATATCAGCAATGTATTGCTGACAGTGTAAATTTATTTTTCTTGATTTAGCCACTATGTTTTCTTCAAATAACTTCATTTGCCCAATAGGTACAATGCGTTGGCATATAATTCTTACTTACATCACCTAAATATCCATTTGCATTACATATTGCTTTGCAAACAGCAGGAAAAAATACACAAAAGGTTCTGCTAATATATTAAAAGATGCTTACTTTTCACCAGGAGAGCCACAGGTAACATCAGTCAGCAGAGAAAAGGCAAAATTCTCAGTCACTTCTGTAAAGTGACTGAATCCCCTCGTGTCCTTGCGCTTTGGGTTAATAAGAGCACAAAGAATCTCATAGAAAAGAGTTCGGCTTTCAACACTGAAAGCTTGATTTTTTCCTTTAGCAGTTATCTGGAAAAAAATATCCAAGTATGAAAAGATGTCTTCAAAAATAAATTTCTTCAAATATGTGTAATGTATACATAACATATGTTCTTTATTAATGGTTATTTACATTAATGAGATAGGGATGAACCTACAAAGAATTTAAGAAAAATAGATATCCACGTTGTATTTCAAATACATCCATTTGCACTTTAAATGGCATAAATAAGCAATTATAAAGAAAAGGTATAATCACCAAAATATTTTCTATCTAATCATTATATAAAGCCCCAAATGGCTGCATGGATCACTTAATTTTAACTATAATAATTAACATCGTGAGTTAAAATGAATCCCATTTTTACATGTATCCCAGGAGTCTTATTCATTTGATCAACAAATGAAGAAATAAATACCTCGAGAATATTTGTTTATAATGGAAGCAAGATTATTCTTAATTATCCATTTTTCAGTGAACACAAGCTATCATATATCACTAAATTTCTAAAGCATCAAATGAGAAAATCCTTTCCAAGAGTAGTTAAGAGCTCCTGGCACTCTAGCCTTTTACAGTAAGTGTGACCCTTACTACTTTAAAAAACTGGGTTATTTGCTGTTTGAAAGACAAGGAAAGAAAATGGGAGGAAAAATATTCTTCATGATTTTTCCTTGCCAGAATGAAGGAGACTGCATCTTTACCGTCTGACTAAGCATGGGTGTGCAGCCATTGACTTATTAATCCCTTTCATTCTAATATGTTTGATAAGTTCCTATTGCTTCTTCAAACTTTATATCATCACTTTCTATATGATTCTTAAAATGTGCCCCACCTGCCACCACACACTATCACTCTCTTTGTACCTTGCATGTACCTTTATTAACGAATTTATGACAACCTTGAAATGGTTTGTCTGTTTCTCCCACTAAATGAGCTCACTGTGTAAGTGGTTTCATGTTCTCCATTTTTTTCATAATTTGGTAATCTAGTAGAGATCCAAGTTCATAATAGAACTCAAAATCTGAATTAAGAAGATTCATCATCTCAAAGACAGTAAGGCAGAATGGAAAATACTACACAGGGAAAATATAGTAAGAGGTATAGAATACAAATTTAGCAATGGAAAAATCAACAAACCGAGACAGAGAACAGCCCACTGGATACTGAAACAAGCAAACTGACTGTGATAAATGAAAAATAAGCTCAGAAAAAAAAATCTCCCAAAACTCAGACAAAAAAATAATAGACAGGTAGTATCAATCTTAATACAAATTTCTAAGACACAAGCATATAAAAGAGCAGGTAGAAAAAAATAACATAGTTCCTTAATAAACCAAAGAAATATTCATGTCTAAAAATGCAGAGATTGTTTTATAATAGGGAAAATTAGAAAAAGAGACAATATAAGATGTATCCGAGTGATTTTTAAAAAATACTATTTCAAGAATTTTAAAAAATTATACTAGAAACCTAGGAAAAAAATTGCTAACAGAGAAAAAAAATTCAGTTTGACATCAGACTTTTCTGTAAATGAAATTTCAGAAGCCAGCACAGTGGCACGTGTAGAATTTTAAGAATTAAAGGTTCTGATCCAAGAATTCTGGTGTTACCTAACTTCCATTCATATTCAAGGGAAATAGAAAGTTTCTCTTAGTAAAGTACACAAACATGAAAGAAAAAGACCATTTCTATAACACTTGGTTAGTAAGGGCACTTTGTAGTTTTCAGCAGTTTCCATTGACTTCTTTAATCTTCACAACAACCTAGGAGAAAGGTCTATTGTTATCTCTGTTTTGTCTCCAATTGAGGAAACTGAGGCAGGAAGAGGATGACTAATTTGTCCTAGAGCACAAAATTGGTGACTGTCCAAGCCCAGGAGGTCCTTCTGACAGCCATCTTGCACTGACTCGCAACATTCCCCACTTGCTTGTCCAAAAATAGCAACACAGATTGACTCAGTTCACAGACAAGTCAGTCAAAACTACTGCAAGCATGAAATATAAAACAGCCAGTAAAATAGAAAGCTAAGTCTAAATCTTTATTAGTATGGTTATAAGATGAATCAAGTATAAAAAAATAATTCTTAAAATATAAGACACGTAATATTAAAAAGCATATATAATAAAAAGAAATAGTCTGGTTGTAAAGGGCCATTTACACAAACAACAATAAAACCCCCCCCCAAATTATCAAAATTGGCTTACAAACAAGTGGAAGACCTGAACCAACCATGGGAAAAAAAATTAAAAGCTGTCAGGATAGAAAACAAAAAAAAGATTCCTTTGGAGGTGGGGGACAGTCTATGAAACTTCCACAAACAAATCATTCCTGTGCTGTTTCAGGTGTTCCAGAACACAAATTTAGAGACAACACCTCCACCTCCTGACTCGTGTTTGACTAAACTTCAATAACCTGAAACCCAAAACCTGACAAAATTAAGAAGTAGCGTATCAAATTCAGCAGGATTTTAAAAGACTGCTATTGTTATCAAAGCAATTGATAGTTTTTAAAATAATTTTTATTGCACCATGCCTGGGAAAATCAGGGAATAGGATATTATGTCATAGCAAAAATTTACAGTGAGTCATTTAAAGCTGTTGCTCTTTTTAGTACAATATTTGTATCATCTGAACCTAAATACGTAATCACTTTTAGTGTGCGTAACAATAGTTATCGAAGATTTATTGAGATCTTACTAAAAAAAATATGTTATATAGAGCAGATTCTGATTCAAAGAACTTAGAATGTAGAGGCAAATTAAATTTACAAGTATGAAACAATTTCACTTAAAATACAAGACATTATAGAATGAAATTCTATCCAGTACTTGAAAGTTCTATTCTGTACTTTTAATATTTGAGGTTGTTTTAGAATATATAACAATTTCATTTGATATATATGAATGGTTGTTAGATAAAGTACAGGTGACCCATTTTGCATTTTAGATAAGCAAACAATGACTTTTTGGTAAACTTATGTCCAAATAAGTATTTGTGGTATACTAACAAAATTATATGCTGTTTATCTAAAATTCAAATTTAATTGGGAATCTTTTATTTTCATTTGCTAATTTTTTCAAACTTATCTATACATGATAATCTACATTTTAAGTGCTTGTTTCATTATTCTCTTATTCTCATTGTTATAATTATGTCTAAAACATGAAATATATATTTTTGCATTTTATAGATATACCTGAATTTATTTAACCAAGCCTCCCTTAATGGCTGTTATTCTTACCAATTTATGTTATTATAGTAAGTAATGCTAAAATAAACATTATTGTCTTACTTATATTTGCAAAAATGTTCCCCACACCCATTAGGTGTCTTTTGACTTTTCTTGTGGTATTAATATATACAAAGAGAAATTTTATTTAAACTGTATGTGGTCAAGTCATCAATCATTTCATTTACGGCTTCTGGATTTTGTTGGATGTTTTATAAAAACCTTCCTCACTCTAAAGTAAAATGATAACATGATTTATTCATGTTTTCTACTACTTCCATAGTTTCAATTTTAAAATCTTTGAAATCTTTGATCTGTCTAGAATTTATTTGGCAGTCGGGTTTAGGATAGGGATCAGCTCTATTTTGCTTTTGAATGGTTAAGTCAGCTGTCTCAGCACCATTTACTGAATAATAATTTTTGACCCATTGATTTAAAATGTCACCTTTGTCATATAGAAAATTTTCAAATGTGTTTCAGTTCATTTTTGCACTCTTTGTTCTATTTCATTTATGTGAATGTCTATGCCTGCACCAGCGCCACTCTATTTTAATAACTGTAACTTCATAATATATTTCAAGTACATTTTCTTATCTGGTGGGGAAAGGTCCCCCTCATTTTTCCTCTTTTTCAGAAAAGTTTTGCCTATTCTCACATGTTTAATCTTCCTGATAAACTTTAGTATCATTTGTAGAAAGCCTCCAGAATAACTTATTGATATTTTGATAGGGATTACATTGCATTTAGTAATATAAGTTAATTTACAGAAAACTGTTGTTTCCATAATAGTGAATCTTCTTATTGCAGAACAAGGTATGGATTTCTATTTATTCAAGTTTTTTATGTTATTCAGTAGAATTTTAAAGTTTTCTTTATGTATTTTCTGTATATACATATATATTACTATTATTATTAAATAAGTCAGTTATTTCAATCACCAAATTTCAGTATTAATTTAATATACATAAAAATGGTATACCATAAATGTTAGTGATAATAAATTGATTTTAAAATAATCAGAGCAAAGAAGACTTCAGCTGGAATAAAATCATAATCGTTTTCCTTTAAGAATTCAAATGATATTTTCTACTTGATTTTATAATATTTTTATAACATTTCAAATATATTTCATTCCCCTAATTATTCTCAGGTTATTTATGTTATATGTTACCTTAATATATGAGAAAATTGTACTGTTTGCTAACGGTTAGTCAAAAAAAGTTAATTACATTTTTCATTAGTAGCTGCTTTCATAATTCAGTTTTATTATTCATGACAGAACTAGTAAATAATCAAGATGTACTACCTCACAACCTTACTAAAGTAAGTGTTGATTCTTGATGAATAATATATATCTCTCTTATATAACTTAATGAGGAAAAAAAAGCAGCAGAATTTCCATATATCTTCTCCAATTCATATGAAATGAGGTTTTCTTTTCTTTTCTTTTACTATACATTCTTTCTGCCTTCTGGACAAAAACAGCTTGCCATCATCCTATGCCATTTTATCATTAGAAAATTTAGATAACAATATTTCTGAGAGCGAATTCTTTTTTTAGTTATTTATTTATTTTTTATTTCAGCATATTATGGGGGTACAGATGATTAGGTGACGTATGATGCCCTTACCCTCCCTCCCCCCCAAGTCCGAGCTTCAAGTGCGTCCATTCCCCTGGAGGTGAGCATCGCACTCATTGTTTGTGCATATGCCCGTCCCCTCCTCTCCCCTCCCCCCTCCCCCTGCCCAACATCTAATACATGTTATTCTTATATGTGCACTTAAATGTTGATCAGCTAATACCAATTTGATGGTGAGTACATGTGGTGCTTGTTTTTCCATTCTTGGGATATCTCACTTAGTAGAATGTGTTCCAGCGCTTTCCAGGAGTATATAAGAGGTGCTATATCACCATTATTTCTTAAAGCTGAATAGTACTCCATGGTATACATATACCACAGTTTATTAATCCACTCATGTATTGATGGACACTTGGGT
>CAUYSK010013806.1:0-16397 GCA_963575035.1 Avahi laniger | reverse complement strand
TATGTTGCCCTTACCCCCTCTCCCCCGCTAAGTCCGAGTTTCAAATATGTCCATCCTTCGGGTGGTGCGCATTGCACTCTTTGTATATCCACTCCTTTTTATCATCCCTTCTTCAGTTTCCAGAATTCTTTTTCTTGCCTCCAGACTTTGGACATGATATTCTCCCGAATAGTAAAGTGCACAATCAACTTTACAGGTAATTTAATATAATTGTTTTCAGGTCTAAATTAACAAATAACTGTTTCTAGGAAAACTTTGATGTTCACACTGGGTTAATTTCCTCTCCATGTGGTCTGCTCCCCTCTGCACCTTCATCTACCACGGCATTCGCTGCTCCGGATCCCTGGGGCCAGTTCACTTGTGTGAATGCCACCTGCTCCACCATTAGGCTGCACATTTCCATATGACAAAAACTATGAATTTTTGTGCCAATGTCACTATAACACTTCTTTTTGGGAGATAATAATCACTTAAATACTACTTGTGGTGAATGAATTCTGGTCTAAAAAATTTAAAAAAAAAATTCTTTTAGAGATAGAGTCTCATTACTTTGCCCAGTCAGGTCTTGAGCTCCTGGCCTCAAGTTATCCTCCCACCTCAGCCTCCCAGGTAGTTGGGATTACAGGTGTACACCACCATGCCCTGCTAACTTTTCTTATTATTATTTTTTTTAGATACAGGGTCTCGCTATAATGCCTACACAGGTAAAATTTTAGTGCAATATTCATTCTGTTTCATTAGGCTTCTACATCTTAGACTAAAATTATTGAAGCCACAATGAAGAAAATTTACATAAAAACAATTTTAGTATTTGCTATATCTAGTATTTGGTATATCTAGCTAAGACAACATGTAGAATATAAAATTTATTTTCAAACTACAAAGGTAAGATCCAACGTATAGAGGTATATCTTTATTAATCTTGTCTGTGTTTTTTCTCTTTGCTTGAAAAGCAAACTGGGGGATATAACTTTGTAAAAATGCCTCAGTTCATTTTGTCTGCCCTGCTACTTTTAAATTTATTTAAGGCTTTAAAAAATTGATGCTTGAGAAAAAATGAAGACATTTAACATTAGTAGGCAGTAATATAAAATGTATGTAAACAACAAGAGTAGTAGCTCAAATTAAAATGTGAGGACATAAGATATTTAAAAATTTTTTATACTAAATAATGATGAAATGCAAATGACATAAACAGCCTGAAAAGAGGTTGCATACTGTATTTAAATCTACTAAAAATTCTGGAAGGCCAAACAGGCAGGAAGTTATGGATGAAGTTGTCCATTACAGAGTGATCTGCAGTCTGATCACTGATAGGCAGACATGTAAGAGGACCTTAGAGAAAACTCGGGTCAAATTTCTTTTGAGATGTGTTAGTCATGACAGCATTCAATTCTAAGAAGTAAATGTGTAGAATTTAAAATATACTCGAAGTATTTTCATAATGTTATATCTTAACATTTTATATTAGGAATTTTATATGTTGATCATAAATAAATGGAATGTTCATTCTACCAGCTGAAGGCATCTGCAAAGACCTGGAGGTAGGTACGAGGAAAATACCTGACTCTATAATAGGGTAGAAAATCAGGTGGAAATAAGCATTGATATTTGGCCTTGTTCTGCATTTCATATTCCTCCCCAGCCCTCTTCAGTAAAGCAACAAATGGAAGATGCTAAAGAGGAGGTGAAGGAGACAGTGTAGTGACAGGGGTTTTGTCATTGATTTCCATGCCAAGGGAAAGGCAAGCTGTTAGTATTAAACAATATTTCAAGTGCTTGGGTGGGCTAAGGGGAGGAAAAAAGTTTTTTAGTGGTTAAAAAAAAAAAACCCAAATTTTAGCAATGTATATGTCTGATAAATACTTTACCCAATTTTCCCCAATTGCCTTTTAAATACATCATTTTTTTCGTTGGTTTTGATCCCCACCAGAAATCTAAGATACTTGTTTCACTGGGCAGTCCTCATTACCAAGATGCTATCTGGAGTGTGATAAAGGAGGTATTATTGAAACAAAAAGAACACACACCATCTGCGACTTACCTCTTTGCTTAAGTATTTAATCTCTCAGTGATCTCCCTCCAGTGCCACTTTTGGCTTCAAGTTGATCTGGATAATTTAGGAGACCACCAATTAATCTTCAGTCTTAAACAGGTTTGGCAATTCTAACTTTACCTGCCATTAAACCCTCTTATTGACAGAAGTCCTTTCAGAGGCTCTTGCCAGGGCCCCATTCCAGTAGCCTTAATGCCTGGCTCCTGACTGGGTGAGGTCTCTGGGTGACGTCACAGAGCCAGTTGTTCTTCCTAAATGCCCGATCTTGTATACTAAGGCTAATTACCCTGTGCAATGGTAATGAAATATAAATAATGATTTGTGTTTTGTCAAGGATGGGGGTGCAGGAAGACGAGGCTCTGTATGAATTCTAGAGAGGTTATTACTCATAATCACAGTTCTAACAAGCTGAAGTTAAATTTTCTTCACATCAGCAATTGAAAAGTCTATCATAAGTTCACTGGCCTGGAGACTGTTATATGTAGTGTATGTAATTCATTTATAAATATTTATATTTATATTTATGTATACTCTAAGTGTTAGCCTCTCACTCTTCACTAGGAGACTAATCTCTGGAAAGATATTCTTGAATTATTTTTAAAATAGCCATTCCTATCAGTGAGTGAATGTGTGTAGGTGTGTGTATGTGTGTATATATACATACATATATAGAGACAAAGAGAGAGTAAGAGATCATATTATGAGGCCATATAAATAGTTTAAAATGTGGCAAAAATCCATGAAGACAGTCACTAGGTCTTCTCTGGATTTCATGGTTTTCACATTCACCACCATTAAGTGAATTGCTACCTTTTTGAAATTTCCAGAACCATCGTAGTAACTGGCTTGGGTAGCTAAAAGCCAACTCCAAACCCCAAGAAATACTCTAAGAGCATAGAAAATGATCCACATCATTAATTTCCTTTATTCATTAAGAATAGGCTAAGTAAAAAAGAAGTCTAAATTTTGAACAAAGGTGGATAAAAAGTATAAGAATTATAGAAGCGGTGCCCAAGATTCCAACACTGGATTTATAAGCAGCCTGTTTAATAAGGTCCTGCCATTCCTTCCAGATCCTCTCAATTCCTAGTTCCCAACAGAATCACCACAAACACACACACAAGCACACATACATCATCTATGCCCACTCTTGCTGCTTAGTCTCTCTGAGCCTCTGAGGAGGACATGGGTAAGGTGGAGGAATTTATATCTTTAGCTTATAGGAGAAAACAGCATACCTCTCACATAATAGACTTTGAAATAAGTATATTCAGGTTCCTTTTTGAGAGATAAATTACAAATCAACACAGTAGCTCTGAGATGCCCGAGCTATCAATATAAGAAAGGAAAAAAAAGATCAATTACAACATGGTCAAAATGGAAGTTGTGAAAAAGCAGCATTACCAAGGCCTTGCCGACTCCACCCATATCGACTAAACAACCTGTCCTAGGGAAGATTTATTCCTATTACAGCTATTAGGATATTAGAACATGAAGCTATTAGACATTAAAATCCTGTAAGTCACTACTTTTGCTCCCATTCCAGACTTACCAAGCACCTGTCTGATGACTAAGGTGGCTTCCTATAGAGAGAGGTCAGGCTGGTCAGGGCTTCATGAACACTGAGCCTGCTGACAGGACACTTCTTATTTTAATTTAATACACTGGAATCCTGATTTATACAGTTCACTATCTTAAAGTTGAATCTTCCTGAATCATTCAGTTTTGGTATCTTGGAGAAATAGCATTTTTTGACCTGTCTAGCTGAAGTCAAGTAAAGGATCAGGTAAATATCACTTGACTCAATTTCCTGAAATCTAGACTTTTCCAGCAAACCTCTGGCCTCACTGTCTACTTATCTTTAAAATTTCAAAAATGCCTGCTTTTTTGGTTTATGATGGGCATTAAATGGGATTATGTATAAAACAAGCCTGGCTGGGTGCATTTTATATATGACTCATAAAATATTGCTTCTCTTTCTGAACTTGAGAGCTCATAAAACAACCTCTATAACATTGTGGCATTCTGGTGCTGATTCGACCTCAACGGGAAAAACTTAATGCCTCAAACCAAAGCTAGGTAGTATGCCAGTCTGTGGTGGTTTTAATAGAATACATTTTTCCTTGATTATAAAATCAAAAGGTATATTAATTCAAACACCATAGAGAGCTATAAAAAGAGAAGTTAAAATCACTCATAACCTGTGTTGTACTAATAAATGTTAAACAACTGATTCTTTGGGGGAAAAATGTATGTATTGATATACTGACATAGTTTTTATAAATTTTAGTGATATACAAATAATAATAAAATGCACAATACTCTTTATTGTTAATTCTATATTACCTATTAATTTTTACAAAATGTTTTCATGGATTTTTGCCAAATTCTTTTATCTGCAGTCTATGGTTGTGATCAAAACATGATGCAACAAATAGAATTTTATCGTAGTCATCTATTCCTTTTTCCAGTAAATGCATTGTCATTAAATCTGATTTGTGATCTGCTATTAAACTATTACTCACTCTTATACAGATTATATTCCTTAAAATGAAACCTCTTTCAAAGTTTTAGTGCTGGACATGACATGCTTAAACATGCACTATTAATTCTCTATCACTTTCTTAAGTCTAGGAAAAAAATAAAATTATATATATATTTTAAATCAAGTCATGATTTGTAGCATTGGCTAATTTCATACTCAAATGACATCACTGAATGTGGAGATAAGAAAAGATACACAGTAGCATGCCATTGTATAATATTGTCAACATATAAAGTAAACATAAATAACCCCCAAGAGCATAGATGATAATAATTTGCCTTGAATGCAATGTTTTTTCTGAAGTACATTCTTAAGTGATTTTTTCCTAAGTTACGTGGGTGATAAATTCTCTGAGTCTTGTCATATTAAAACTTTCATTATTTTGCCCTTATGCTTATACATAAGAGTTTAGTTGGGTATAAGAATCTAGGTTCAAAATCATGTCCACTCATGAGTTTAAAATTATTGTTCCATTGATTTCCTACTACATCTCTCCATTGTGCTCTTGTCACTGAGAAGTCCAATATTAGGAATTTTTCCTCTTTTACCAGTAGCTAGGTTTTAGTCGCTGGAAAAATTTAAGATTTTTAAGATTTTTATGTTTTCGACTATTTTCATTTCTTTATCTTCTCCTTCTTATATTCCCATTAAACAAATTTCAGGGCTAACTAGATGTGTTCTCTGAGATAAACTATTAATTATACTTACCTTCTTTTTATATTTTTACTCTATGTTCTGGAATATATCCTTCATTACATTTTTACTTTTGAGGGAGTTTGGGGATAATTTATATAGCAACTGATAAGACAGGGGATGACAGAAAGGCCTAGGCTCTGGTATTTTCAAAAACTACAATCATAGGTGTTACTTATATACCTAAATTCTCTCAGTTTACTCTGGATTTGCTTTTATCCTATGAATGTTTTCATTTCCATGTACTAAATTCATGTTCTTACATTGCTCCTTTATTGTAATGTTATTATTACAATACTGCTTTTCTAATAATAGGAACATAGCAACCTATTATTTCTCAATATAATATTTTCTCAATCATGTATCTCTGAGAACAACAATGAAATTATTTTAAAGTAGTATTTCTGAAACCAAAAACTGTTTATTTCTGAGTCAGTCATTTAATTTTCCGTCTTTCTTTACCATTTATAATATTGTGTTTCCTAGGTTTGGTAGTACTAACTTATCTATTCATATTTATAAAGGATGGCCTAGATTGATTAACAGACGTATGGAGCTATTTGCAGCTGTGTACATTTATGCACCCAATTGGCTTTGCTCATGCATGGGAGGGGTGTCTGCCAGCTCTAGGAATACCACAGGGCCTGCTCTTTAGTCCGCACACTCTCCTTTTAGATCACACAGAAAGGAAAGAGTCAGCTGCCAAAAATACATAGTTGTTTACTCTGAAAATGGAGCTTTTGGTTTATTTTGCCCAGAGTGGAATTAATGTTCTTTTTTGTCCTTCCTCTCATTGTTTCTTGTGAGGGTCTGGACTTACACAGGATATGCTTTAAAGATGTTTATATTTCTCATGTAGTATAATTCTTTAGTCTTGTGTCTATCAATTTTGGGCACTTATGCTGCTTCTTGACAGGAATTATCACCTCAGTATTCATTTTAGTTGTATTATAGATATATTTTTACATTCACACATATGCTCCTATGCATTTTATTTTGGAGTAAGGAACAAAGCATAGACAAATTATTATTTTCTCTGAGTAATTAACCAGTTGCCTTAACACCATCTATTGAATAGGTCACTTTTCCCCACTGATTTGAAATGTCACTTTTATTATATGCTAAATTCTGATATATTTGGATCTATTTATGAAATTTATGTTTTTCTATTTATCTATTTTTGTTTATTGTACAAGTGCTATATCTTTTAAATTACTATAATTTTAAAATTATTTAATACATGAACTGATTTTTAAAATATTTCTGAATTTATTTAGAATTCTCTCATATGTGTGCCTCTAGGCATAGAAAACTATTTGAAAATACACAACAAATTAATGACAGGTGACTTTGAAAAGACTATTTTGAGGAAAATGACTGGGAACTTTCACTTTTATTTTGAGTATTTGTATCTTTGAAGTTTTTATAATTGTGTCATTTTTCTAAATTTTAATACATACAAACATAATATATACAATAGACACTATATAATAATATATATTTATATGTAATACATTTATATAAATTATATATTAAATGTATTTTATAAAATATATTTATATATTTTATGAAATATATAAATATAAGAAAATAACAAAAATGGTTAATAACTTTAACACAGCAGAATCTTTTTAAAAGATACAAATGGAAAACAATATGAAATAAGCAGATAATTCAAAAATTAAGAAATACAAATAGCCAACTATTAGCTAAAAATAGTTAAGTACAATAATAGTTAATTAAAATAAATAAAAAATAAAAATGAAAGAATATTTTTCAAAGCATTGGCAAAAAGCAATAAAATTCAAGATGTCAAAGACTAACACAAGGATATTCTTTGCAGTATTGTTCTTAATAGCAAACATTTGAAACCCCTTAAACATTAACGATCGGGAGATGATATGACTAAATTAAGCTATAGTCAAGTAATGAATATTAAAAGTTGTAAAAAAGTACAATGAATATTAAAATTAACTTATGGGGAATGTTCTTCATGACATTTAATTAAATGAGGAAAGCAATTTACAGAACAGCATCCAAAGCTGGATGTTGTTCAGATCAAAGCACGTGCATATATGTAAATACCTGACTATATACTGCTTATATACAGTATACCATCTATGCTGTTTATATAGCAATTCATAAAATTTTGTTCAAAAGACTTTAAATAAGTCAAAATGGAATCTAAAAATTGTTCAAGTAATCTACAGAAGTCAGAAAGAAAGAAAATATAAAAATGAAAAACAAAAAGAGAAAGTAGAAAACAAAAAATAAATAAATGAATTAGTAGATTTAAGTCCTAACAGATAGGTACATTAAATAAAAATGATTTAAATACACTAACTAAAATACAGATTAGTATATGGATTGAAAAGACATTACCCAATTGTATGCTGTCTACAGAAAACTCATTTTAAATATAAGAATATAAGAAGCTTGAAAATAAAAGAACAGAAAAAAGTATACCATGAAAACACTAATAAAAGAAATTATTAATAAGCATATTAATACAAGATAAAGTAGACTTCAGAACAAAGAAAATTGTATGAGATAGAGAGACATGATATACTGATAAAGGGTCAATTCAACAAGAAGACACAGCAATCATAAATATAAATGCACTGAACCTTAGAGTTGCAATATACATGAAACAAACTGATAGAAATGAAAGGAAAAATAAATAAGTCCACAATAATAGTTGGAAACTTCAATACATCTCTCTCAAAACTAATAGAGCAACTAATCACAAAATCAGCAAGACTATAGAACTCAACATCATTAACCATGAGATCTAATCAACACTCATGGAACACAAACCCAAAATAGAATACACATTTTTTTTCAAGTGCCCATGAAACACATAGCAAACTAGACTACCTCTTAGGCCACAACAAAACAAACCTCAAAATATTTATGGAATTGAAATTATACAGACTGTGTTCTTTGACCAAAATGGAGTTAAATTAGAAATCAATAGCAAAAAGATGAAAGAAAAATCTCCAAACAAATAAAAACTAAACAACATACTTGTAAATAATCCATGGGTCAATTAAAAATTCCCTGCACTGAATGAAATAAAAATTAAAATGCAACATATCCAATTATGTGGGACACAGTTAAGCAGTGCTGAGAGAGGGAAATTTGAAGTACTAAATTTATACATTAGAGAAGAGGAAAATCTTTCTCAGAAAATCGAAGAGGAGAGAACACTTCCCAATTCATATTATAAAACAAGTATTACACTGATATCAAAACTAGATAACAAAAGCAAAATAAAAGGAAATTTTGGACAAATGCCCTCATGAATATAGATACAAAAATTACTTATAAAATATGTAATTTGCAATATATATCAAAAAAATTATATACTATGACCAAGTGAGGTTTATTTTAGGGATAAGGGCAAGGAAAGTTCAATATTCCAAAATATAAATCAGTATCATCCATCACAGCAGGCTAAAGAAGGAAAATCATATAATTAGGCAAATGAATGCAGAAAAAGCATTTGAAAAGGTCAATACTAATTTATGATAAAAATTCTCAGAAAAATAGGAATAGAGGGGAATTTCCTCAACTTGATAGGCATCTAAAAAAAACCTATAGCTAACTTAGCACTTAGTGGTAAATAGATGAGAAAGAAAAAATAAAACTATTTTTATTTGCAGATGACATAATTGTCTACATAGAAAATGACAAGGAATCTACAAAAGATAACTCCTAGAACCAATAAATAAGTTCAGCAATTTCACAGAATATAAAATAAATATACAAAAATCAATTACATTTCTATATTAGCAACAAACATATTGCAAAATGCCCAATGAACATCCTGGTCATGACATTTTAATATAGTTTTGTAACATCCTGCTATTAGGAGAAACCAGGTGAAGGACACAAAGGATCTTCTTGTATAATTTCTTAGAACTACATACATCTACAATTATCTCAAAATAAAAGTTTAATTAAAAAAAGATGTTTATTTGAGTGTTAACAACTCATGCAAATGCAATTTATAGCTGTATGTTTAGATATGAGGAAAATTTTAGTTTCTTATTACTTTTATATTGCTTTAATTTTCTATTTAATTATACATTTGCTTTATAACCAGTAAGAAAACATATCTTTTACTTTAGGAAAAAAAGCAGACAAAATATGAAAAAAAATACAATTCTAGAGAAAAACATATAAATTATGAAAAATGATTTGTGCATAAATTATAAATTTCACGTAGTGCTAGATAGGATAATCCTTGCACAGATATTTAAAAAAAAATAGATGTAATATAGAATCAACATAGATTGTCTCCATGACACTAAAGTAACATCACAAAAAGAAGAACATACTTAAAATATATCAAAAAACGTTTTTCCCTCAAAAAATAAACTCGGGAACATCTTAATTTTCTTTGTAAGTTAAACATTGTAAATTAACTAGAAAAAATTTAGGAACTCTAACAGAGGGCAAATAATATCTAATTATCATATGAATTTGAAAACTGGACAAGAGAAGTTACATAGAAAACCTCAGAAGAGTAAGGGGAAAATGAATCCTTCTAGGGCTACTTGAGAAGATCCAGCCTTTACAGTAGAAAAGAACAAACATAGATTGCACCATCGAGTAGCAGAGGCTGATGTTAAGGAAAGCAAAGGAAGAATCCCAACAACATCCCCATTACAGGTATAAATAAGCCTGTGCAATGGAAATTCCCAGTATTGATGTAAGATCTGGTAAAGATGAATCACTGAGGAGCAGTGGGAAGAAGGTATATAAGGTAACAGTTGTTCTTTGACATTCCTGTTTGAACATGCAGAGTATGGCAGAGATTTTTTCATTCCAAGTGAAGGACCATCGATTCAAAATAGTTTAGACTAAACATGGCATAGATAGCACCAAGAAGTGAAGGACGAACTGTAGGAACAGGGCATCTCAGAGGATTTAGAGAATGAAACTGATCATTTGATTCTGTAAAACTCATTGTGCTTCTCATACACTTCTTGGCTTTGCCACATGAAAAAAGACTTGGCCCCTGGAAGTTCTTGTAAATACACTTAATACTTAATACCCCAGGATAAAAGAAAGAATTCTCCCTCCTAGTACTGCTTAGAAAAATCCCACAGAAGGACTCTGCTTGCCCTAACTTGAATCAGATGACTATTTCTATACTAATGATGTGGCCAGATTAAAGAGTAGTATGATTGATCTCACCTATTTCATATATTTAACCTGAAAGAACAGAGATAAATATTCTAGGCAGACGAAAATATTAATAATATGTTCTATAGGGACAGTGTTATAAGCAGGATTAAAAGAGAGCGACATAAGGAAAAGAGCAAGAAAAATAGGAAGACAGTTTTCAATTTTCTTGTTTTATTTTTGCCACGTTTTTCCCCCTCGGTACTCAAATAGTCTTCTTATCTTCTTTTTCATAAAAGCATAGCACTGGGAATTTCATTTCATTAGCCCAAATGTGTTAGTTAGGGATGACTTCAATGTATTCTTTTCCTACACTTAATTATTAGAGCAAACATAAAAGCTAATTGGACTTTTTTTTCTATATAGATAACATAGAGTATTTGGTAATATGGTGTGAAAAAATAAAGTACCACATCTATTGTTTGAATGTTTTTGTTCCTTCCAAAACTCATGTTGAAACTTATTTTCCAAAGAAACAGTGCTGAGAAGTGAGACCTAATCAGAGTTTTTTAGGTCCTGAGGACTCCACCATCATACATGCATTAATGCCATGATAAAAAGGGCCTGTGGGAATGAATTCTTTCTCTTTTGCTCTTCTGCCACGTGAGGACACATTTGTCCACATAGCAAGAAGGCCCTCACCAGACACCAGATGCTGATTCCTTGATTTTTGACTTTTCAGCCTCCAGAACTCTGAAAAATAAATCCTTATTATTTTTATAAATTACCCAGTCTATCATATTTTGTTATAGCAATGCAAAACTAAGATAGAAATTGGTACCAGGAGTTCAATGTTGCTCTGACAAATACCTACAAATTCAGAAGTGGCTTTGAAACTGGGTAATAAGTAGAGGTTTGAAGAATTTGGGGGAACAAGCTAGAAAAAGCCTGTATTGCCATAAACAGAGCATTAAAGGTGATTCTGATGACAGCTCAGAAGAGGAGGAGAGCTGTAGCGAGAGCCTAAGTTAGGGGTTATCTAAGTGGTTATGATCAGAATATTGTCAGAAATATGAACAATAAAGGTCATTCTCATGTTGTCTGAAATAGACTGAAAACTGGAAGAAAGGTTGTCTTTGTTATAAAGTGGCAAAAACCTTGGCTGAATTATGTCCATGTTCAAGGGCTTTGGGGAAGGCATATTTTAACAGTGATGAATTAGGATATTTGGCAGAAGAAATATCTAAGCAACAAAATATTGAATGAACTTCATAACTTCTTTTAACTACTTATAGTAAAATTTTGAGAAGACACAAACAAATTAAAGACAGAATGTATAATTAAAAAGGAAACAAAATACAAAGATTTGGAAAATTATTAACCTGGCCATCTAAAGAATAAAAAAGCATGTTTAGAAGAGAAAACTTCTTGAATTTTTACAGAATACTACTCAGCCATATAAAAAAGAATGAAATAATATCTTTTGCAGCAACTTGGATGGAACTGGAGGCCACTATTCTAAGTGAACTATCTCAGGAACTGAAATCAAATACCATATGCACTCATTTATAAGTGGGAGGTAAACCATGGCTACACAGGATCACACAGAATGGTATAATGGACATTGGAGACTCAGAAGGGTGGAGAGTGGGAAGGAGGTGAGGGATCAAAAATTACCTATGGGATACAGTGCACACTATTCAGGTAACGGGTACACTAAAAGCCCTGATTTTGCCGCTATATAAATCATCCCTGTAGCAAAAAACCATTCATACTAGCTAAATCTATTTAAATAAAAAAAAAAAGAGAGAGAAAACTAGAATGTGGCCACGTGGCCATTTATAAGGAGATTAGTATGGACAGAAGGAAGCCAAGTGCTATTCATCAAGACAATGGCGGCATGATCCTGAAGGCATTTTGGAAATCTTTGAGGCTGCCACAGTCGTCACAGGTCCAGAGTGCCAGGCCCTTGAGTGAAGAAAGGTTTTGAGAGAGGGGCCCAGGGTACCCATGGGACCCTGAGGCTTGCTGTGCGGACCAGCTTTAGCTCTTTAGATCATTGCTTCCCATATTCTAGTGCATTGTTCTTTTGCTGCCCCAGCTGTGGCTCTGGTTGACCCAGGTGCAGCTCAGGCAGCAGCTCCAGAGAGTGCAAGCGGTGAGCCTTCATGGTGTCCACGTGGTGCTGATTCTGCAGGTATGCAGAGTGCGAGAGCTGTAGAGGCATGATCTTCTCTACCTAGATTTCAAGGACTGTCATGGGAACAGGGCTGCCCTACAGACCCCATAATCGTAGAGCTACCAGTGTGCAATACCAGCCTAGCAGAGCCACAGACACTCTACTTCAACCTGAGAGAATGACGTGGGCTCCACCAAGGAAAGCCGTGAGAGTGGGGCTGCCTAAGGCCTCGGGGACCTAACCTCTACCCCAGTGTGCCCAGGACATGGAGTCAAAGACAATTATTCTGGAGCCTTAAGACGTCATGCCATTGCCCTGTCGAGTTTTGAACTTACTTGGGACCTATTATCCCTTTCTACTTTCCTATTTCTCCCTTTGGAGTGGGAATGTCCATTCTATGCCTGTCTCATCATTGTATTTTGGAAGCATGTAAATTGTTTGATTTCACAGGCTCACAGCTGTAAGGAAGTTTGCCTCAGGATGAATCATGCCTGCAGTCTCACTCATATCTGATTTAGATGAAACTTTGGATTTCAGGCTTTTGAGTTCATGCTGGAAGAGTTAAGACTTCGGGGGCTATTGGGATAGAATGAATGTACTTTGCATGTAAGGACAAGAATTGGGGAAGGCCAGGGGCAGAATGATAATTGTTTGAATGTTTGTATCCCCACCAAAACTCACGTTGAAACTTACTCCCCAAGACAAAAGTGTTGGGAGGTAGGAAGTGTTGAGGCCTCCACCCTCATGAATGGATTAATGCTGCTGTGAAAAGGGCTTGCAGGAGTGAGTTCTTTTTCTTTTGTTCTTCTGCCATGTGAGAACACAACATTTGTCCCTGCTTGCTCTTCTGCCTTCCACCATGTGAGGATGTAGCAAAAAGGCCCTTACTGGATATCAGATGATGGTGCCTTTGTCTTGGACTTCCCAGCCTCCAGAACTAGGAGAAATAATTAATGTATTTTTATAAATTATCCAGGTGTGGTAGTGTGTTATAGTAGCATAAAATGGACTAAGAAAACCACCAAACAAGTAAATTATTTTTGGAAATTCTTGATTAAATGATGGTTTTGTGTTTCATTCACTTTTGGTTTCACTAATCACTCACTACAAATATGAAAATTATTAACCAAAAAATAGCTACAATACCACATCCACACAGAGATTTACTTCCTTAATATACCAGGCTTACAATACATACCATGTTATCTTACAAATTGTGGAATACAATTACATACCAAACACGGAAGCCAATGGTATAAGAGGTGTAAGACAGGTCTGAAAAATGGGAGTTGAAGATACCCTTTGGAAACTCCATCGGAAATGTTTCATCTGGAAAACTTTGTAACTATAAAATGTATCATGTATTGTTGTCACTCACGGTCCTGTTCTCAGCTGAACTCTGAAGTGTTGCCCCAGTTCTTAGGCTCTGGGCATGGAAGAATCACAAGCCTTGACCCACAAGATGGGGAGAGATGACAGCCACTCAGCAAATATGCGTGAAGAATTTATTGTAAGGAAAGTTTAAGCATGCAAAGTGAAACATGTGTCCTAAAGGAACATGGATCTGTCTCCGCAAGTAGAGAAGACCCTAATTAACTCTAAAATTCCTCCTTTTATATGCTAGTAGTATATGTTGATGTAAAGGTCAGTTATAATTGCTTATGACTATATGTCACGGGTGTTGGGGTCTGGATTGTCCAGGTATGGACATAACTTAAAGGTTATGTTCCAGTCATGCCTTTCTCCTATACGTGTGATGGGAAAGTCACTGTTTATGGTGTTTTCCTATTTTCTGATTGGTGGTCACTGTTCAATGGTCTGATCACCTCATTCTTTAAGACTGAAATAACTATTTCCCCTGGTTATTTTTTTTGTAACTATTTCCTTCTTATTGTTTGTCTTTAACTGCTTCCTCCTTCTTGTTTTTCTGTCCCGATCATTCCATTACCTCTTGTTTTTCTGTCTCTAACATTGTTTCTTCTTTTTCCCTAAGAATCACTCTATCATTTATTCAGTATATTTCTTTGGATTTAAAGATTTTAAGGTTGAAAAGTTTTAAATATTTTATTACTGACAATAAAATCTAGAAAGAAACCTTTCTATCCCTTGCTGTGAGCTATTGTGATTTTAGCATTAGTATCAGAAAACCTATTTTCATTCCTTTTGAAAGGTGTTAAAATACATTTTCTAGTCAGAAAAATAGCTTCATGGTTAAATGAATTAAAATATTCTCTGCATCTAGCAAGCACCGTAAATAATCCATTATGAGTTTGGGGAACCTCATTTCCACATACCTTATATCATCTAACACACAGTTGATATATTACCTCACCATAGGTTCTATAAAACGTGAAAATTTCAAGGTCTGTGTTAGTGCCAATTCCCTAAAAAATTAGCATGTTGTTTAGTGCAGGTCTATGTTAACTAGGAGCTAGCAATTTTTCTTAATTATATTCAATATGCTAATGCATTTTTTGAGATGAGAATGTTCCTTTTGTTTAGAAAATTTAAAGACTACAGTTCAAAATGTGGGAATGAATAAAGCTGTTATTTAACATGAAATCAGAAGTAGGATAAAAGGAAAGCAAAAAAAAAAAAAAGAAAAAGAAAGAAAGAAAACTCATATCAACATAAAATACCTACCAGATCTTTTTTTCATAATTACATAAAAATCACAAAATGTAAGAAAACTAAAATACAAGTAATTGATGTTTTAAAAATGATTCTGAGAGCCTAGTGCTTATTTTTAGAGCAAGAAGCAAACTTTGTTTATTTTAGAGCACAAAGCATAACTTTGTGAAAAGCAAGTAAAGATGGTTTTGGGAAAGTCAAAACCAAAGTTCATCTAAGGAAAATGTAAGATTTATAAACAAAGGTTTTCAGAGTTGCAAATACCTGTACTCTTTTACTCCACTCTTAATAGACATTTCTATTATTTTGTTCATGCTTTCTGACCATCCCTGACGTTCGTATAGCCATATGAAGTGATTAGCCGGAATAGACAGGCATTATCACACTCATTTTAAGTGAGAAAAAATTAACAAGTCCGTGACTGTAAGATCTGAGTCTGGACCACAGATCTTTTTATTCTAAACCTAATATGCTTCACAGCTCAATCTGTTCTCTCTATTTTAGATATAGAGAAAGTAGTGTGAGACAATATCAGTAAGCTTAAAGATTAAATTCTTCAGAATGTATTATATATTCCTCACAAAAATCCATTTTTTCCTGTTCTTCTCAATCAATCCCAGAAGCTTCTCTCTCATTTATGGATTAATTACTTGAAAATAAGTGGTACATAAACTTGTAAAACGTAAGATATAATTAAAATGCTTTTAAATAATAAATATTCCTTGGTTGATTTGTCTCATTTATTTTTTAATATCAAGAATGGTACTTGCTAAAGGTCATTATCTCATTACTTATATTCTAATTAAATTATATAGAATTAAATTAACACAAACTTCCAAAATATAGTGCATACCCAGATTCAGAGATGATATGTGTTCCTCAAATTTCAGAATTTTTTTAACATAATTAATTTCACACCAAGATATTAAAATCTTTGTTATCAAATGGCAATTGTTTTTTGTTTTCGTTTTCATTTTCTAGTGACTCCAAGATAGGACATTTAATTACATTCACACATATTGTTAGGGAAATTTCCATACATACTAGGGGAATTTCCGTGCTGATTCTGCTTAAAACCACAAAGCAGCAAGTAGACACTGACACCTGTCAGCCTTGCAAGCTAACCACAGAGCAGTTGAGCAAAGCTGAACAAAACTGCA